>CM077198.1:32152910-32455410 GCA_039654625.1 Rhinogobio ventralis
GCTTTGGTTTGCTCACACTAGGGACTTCATATGATTCTCACTTGTGACATTTTTTAAAATGTCACCATGAGGAGGGAGTTGAGATTTCAGAGTCTGAATGAGCCAATCCACAAATCCAAATTTACAGACTTAAAGCTCATAAATCATCATTTGTCAAGTTAAGTCAAGCTCTTTGTCATTTTTTTCAGGCACAGTGGGTTTTATTTGAAACAATAAAACAGTAATATTGTGAAATATTATTCTGCTTTCTATTTGAGTATATTTGAAAATGTAATTTACTCCTGTGATGCAAAGCTGAATTTTCAGCATCATTACTTCAGTTTTCAGTGTCACATGATCCTTCAGAAATCATTCTAATATGCTGATTTGATGCTCAAGAAACATTTCTGATTATTATCAATGTTGAAAACAGTTGTGCTGCTTCATATTGATGTGCAATGTATATTATGAGAAAATGAAAGTGTTTTTTGACCTTTGATGCATGTAAACCTGTTGTAGGAGACCTTAAAATAGCATAATAGGGGCAAATAAAGTGACAGTTTGAATTGTCATTTCTTCGCACAGACTTTCTCTCCTGGTTTTTCCAGGTGGACTATTTACAACCATTTTCATGCGTCACTATGACAAAGCGAGGACCGCCACTAGCAAACTCTTCCTCATTACTCCACAGAACGAGCACAGCGGCGACCTGCCATACACCCTGCAAGAGCTGCACTAAACAGATTGTTGTCTTTGTGCGTCAGCTGGTGCTCGCAAATAGGAGAGCCATTTCCACGGATGTGATAGATGCCTGACAGTTAAGATGTCACCAGTATAACAGATCCACCCGTTTGCCTTTAAAAAGGCGTTTAAATGTTTTTGTGTAGCTGTCGACGCTATCTGCTGCTCTGTGGCCTTTTTGGCAAATGCACTGCGCTTCAAATAAATGATTGCTTTTCTTGTGTCTTTTTTCCTTTGGCTTGGCTAGATTTGTTATCGAATGCTTTTGGGGATTGAGCGACTGTGAGATGGATCTCCATGACTGATCAACTGAACGATTTTTCAAATCAGTGCTGCAATGGTTTTGCTTGTTTAAAAGACCACATTAATGTTCTATTTAACCAGTTTTGTAGCTAAACCAACAGCTTGACTGAGCATCACCCTGCCATTTTAATTTGTTGATTTAATGGAAAGCTAAGTAAAATGGAAAGGCTACTGTTTCCGCTGCGCTATCAAGCAAGCTAATGAAAATAAAGCTAAAATAATGTGTGGCAGTTTACTTGCTGTTAAAGTCACTAGAATGAAACTATGATTAGAATTTCACAAGATCAATTAATTGGGCTTTTCCAGTAGTTTCAGCTAGGCTGATTAGCTCAAGTATCTGTTAAATTGCCAATGATCTATATTTTATACCTGAGAGATGTGATTAAAGATTAAAATAAAAGCAACATATTTAACAATTAAATGTAAAAGTCAGTAGTAAGAGCTGTTGTATCTATAAATTATAAGTAAATTAGGATTATGCAGATAAATGGGATTTATTAGTGAGAGGTTGTGGTTAGGCTACTTTGTGAAAACAGCAGTGATTTCATCTTAAATGGTTCAGCTAAGCAAAACCATGTAGTCATTTATGAAGTCATCCAGCATCTTAGCTTCCCAACTCTTCCAATCAGGCATTATGCAAATCCTCATCAGTAAAGATAAATGATCTATGTGCACACATAATAACAACGCTGACTTACACAGTACTGTTTCACAGCATTGCAGAATAATCATTCCTGCTTTGCCTCACCTAATTGTTCGCTCCACACTGAGATTTTTAATACAGACTTGCAAATGCAGAGACACTGTAAGTAATAAATATCAAAAGAAAAATGATGTGTCATTTGCATGCAAATTGTCCAGATGAGCTCTTCAAATCTTGGTCGTGTTAGGAGGGGAGGAGTTGAATGTGTTTGTGCGCGTCACAAAAAGCCTAACTCATCCTGTTTCTCGTTAATTATTTGCTCAGCCATGAAGAGTGAAAGCGAACAGAACAGCATCTGTGAAGCGAGAACACACACTCTCCATGGTCATGTCTTCACAGTGTGTGTTTGCATATCTCTTTTCAAACTAACAGCTGTTTGAAGGCCTATGAATTACTCTTTTATCAGCATTGTTGGAGAAATGCATGTAGACGGATGCTCCAGTGTTGGTAAACTTTGCTTTTCATAGATGCAGAATAGTAAGTTGTACTGATATATTTGCTCAGAATGATTGTGATTTTGGAAACCATTGCAGGTGCAGAATAGAATACACAATTGATGATATGGTTATTTGTTAATTGCACAATAACTACCAGTCATTGCATGCATAGATGGATGGATGGATGTATGGATGGATGGATGGATGGAGAAGAGAAGAGAAGAGAAGAGAAGAGAAGAGAAGAGAAGAGAAGAGAAGAGAAGAGAAGAGAAGAAAAGAGAAGAGAAGAGAAGAGAAGAGAAGAGAAGTCACTGCAAGAAAGAGGGGAATTTATTTTGATTAAAGATTATGAGGGCACATGAATTAAACAAAACAACGATGTGCACGGATCAATCATTCATAATAAATACTGCAGTATTCAATAAAAAAATCCTGACAATTTCAAATCCTGGCGTTTCACATAGATAGAAAACAAAAAGTCATACAGTTGCGAAATTATTGGCACCCCTGTTAAATATGATCAAAGATTGTTGTAAAAATAAATCTGCATTGTTTATCCTTTTGATCTTTCATTTAAAAAATTTGCTAAAACCTAACCTTTCATTGAAGTGAAATAATTGAAAGTGGGGGGTAAATCACATTATGAAATAAATGCTTTTCTCCAAAACATGTTGGCCATAACTATTGGCACCCTTTTATTAAATACCTTTTGCAACCTCCTTTTTCCAAGATAACAGCTCTGAGTCTTCTTCTATAAAGCCTGATGAGTTTGGAGATCATTCCTTCATACAGAATCTCTCCAGATCCTTCAGATTCACAGATCCATGTTGGAGCTTCTTCTCTTCAGTTCACCCCACTCATTTTCTATAGGGTTCAGGTCAGGGGACTGGGACGGCCATGGCAGAAGCTTCATTTTGTGCTCAGTGACACATTTGTGTGTTGATTTTGATGTTTGTTTTGGATCATCGTTCTGATGGAAGATCCAACGACAGCCCATTATAAGATTTCTAACAGAGGCCGTCAGGTTTTGATTTATTTTTTTTTTTTTCTGTTGGTATTTGCTAGAATCCATGAGCCATGTATCTGAACAAGAAGTCCAGGAACTCCAGCAAAAAAATAGGCCCACAACATTAAAGATCCTGGTATATTTAACCGTGGACATTTGTATCCCTGTTTGCACCAAACCCATCTGGTGCTTGCTGCAAAAGCGCTTTTTTTGTTTCATCTGACCACAGAACCAGGTCCCTTTTGAATTTCCAGTCGTGTCTGACAACTGAATATGCTGGAGTTTGTTTTTGGATGAGCGAGGAAGATTTTTCTTGAAACCCTCCTAAACAACATGTGGTGATATAGGTGCTGTTTGAGCAAGACTCAACTAATCTCTGCAATTCTTCATCTGTGATCCTTGGAGAGTCTTTGTCCACTCAAACTCTCCTCCTCACCGTGCATTAGGACGATATAGACACACGTCCTCTTCCAGGAAAGATTCGTAACATTTTTAGTTGATTGGAACTTCTTAATTATTGCCCTGATTCTATTTTGTGAAGCTCAACAATCTTTTGCTGCACATCAGAACTATATTCTGTGGTTTTGCTCCTTGTGATGAATGATTAAGTGAATTCTGACTTTGTGTTTCCTCGTATTTATACTCCTGTGGAACAAGAAGTCATAGCTAGACAATTGAATGTGTGTGCTAAATGTAAATATTAATGGGAATATACTTCAGAGATATTTTACTCATAATAAATTCTAGGGGTGCCAATCATTGTGGCCAACGTGTTTTGGAGAAAAAACATTTATTTACATTTTTTACTTCAATGAAAGGTTGGAATTTTGCCAATTTTTTGAATGAAACATCAAAAGGATAAACAATGCAGATTTATTTTTACATGATCTTTGATCAAATTTACCAAGGGTGCCAATAATTCTGACCACAACTGTATTTTAAACTTGGAAGTTAGCTTTAACGTATGAAACTTGCAGTATGTTCTAAACTCTTTCATGTGTAAGTCCATTTCAAGTCCTTTTAAAAGTGTCTTTATAATCAATCAATCAAAGATTGATGGGCCATGGCACAGCAGTCCAGTAATTATTTGACCCTATTGCTGAAACTGCAACCTCTCCAGTGAGTAAAACCTCTCAGTGTTTATATGTCCAACTTAACAGAAGCAATAGTGACAGACATGGAGAGGCAAAAAATTGGATTTAAGTTGTCAGGGGCTGATGGATTTGAATGTGCTGCCAAATTTAAATCAATATAATTCTGGTCTGCTCTGTCCAGAAACCTATGCAAGACAGAGACACGCTCCGCATATCATTTACCTTTCACTTCTCTCAAAGTGAGCATTCACATAGAGGACGAAAGGCCTGCAAACTCAACTGCATGAAAGTCTTTCTCTATTATTCTCTAGATAATGCTGCCTATAGAGTCCAAATTACTTTCAGAAAACTGTGAGTAAAAGCTGGCTTTGGTAAGTAAATAAAACAAGTTTACTCGTCAGTTGGCCAGTGTAGCAGAAGGTTAATTTGTAAGGAATATAAAACATGAACCCATTGACACTGTGTGTGCTTTGCTATGATTGAAACCTGCTCTTCAAAAAACACGCCCCAACATATTGAAGCTGGAATTGCCTCTAAGATTGTTGGGTTGCTAAATTGTTTCTGTTAACATAATAGCAGAAAAAGAGTTTTGTTTGTGGTTTGACAAAACAATCAGCGCTTGGAGAGGAAACTAATCCTTCAGTGCTGACTGAAGGCCAGAACTGTGTGTGTGTGTGTTTTATAATGCGGTTTGGTAATGGAGATATTGTGCAACATAAATCACTGCACTTGTCCATTAGAAACACAGCAGCTGAGTGCAGCATTCTGGGTTAAGTATAAGTGGGTCATTGTCAGGTAATGGTGCCATTTTTTTATATAATAATAATAATAATATTTTCCCACTTTCATATGGAGCCCCTAAAGGGACTTGGTGATGGAAAAAAATTAAATGAGATGGGAGGAAAAAATATGTCAATGCTATTGCATTCTCACGCAAAAGTTTTGCTTTCCCCCGAGAAATTTTGCATTCACTCGCAAAAAAAGAGTTTGAGAGTGAACACAAAGATTCTTGGGGAAATACAAAAGCATTGACGTATAATTTTCTCTCCCATCTCATATTTTTTTTCCATCACCATGTCCATTTGGGGGCTCCTTATTTTCATATTCATAAAAGAAAATGTCTGTAAAAACATTGATCAGTATGATAATATGATAATATTTTCCCACTTTCAAATTTATAGCTAAAAAAAAAATTCTGTAAAAACATTGACCATACTGACCATATATAATATTTGTCCCCCATAACAGTGAACCATGTATGACATATTATGTATTTTCCTTAAATATGATGTCAGAAAGATGCAATGTCACAACTGGGTTGAACAGAAAGTGCACTCAAAATAACAACAGACTGTGATAGCATAATATAAAAATTTTAATTAAAGCTTAATATAAGCAACATTTTATTTTATTTAATTGTATTTAACTCAATAAATTGTAATACAAGTAAATGGAGAAATAAGTACTGAAAGTTATTTTTATTTTTATTCTAAACAGTGTTAAATCTAGTAAAATTGTGACCTTCAGTACCGTGTTAAATGTAGAATTTGTATCAAATCATATCCTGCGAGACCCCTGGACACGCAGTTTTGGAGACCCTTTGGGGGCCCCTGACAGACCAAGACCTCTGGTCCAGTTCATACTTCAGCCCTCTTTGGAAAGATGCAAGTATAGAAAGTTTGTATAGCAAGTCACTATTCACCTGTTGAAAAGATCTGATCTGATGAACTCCAAACACGTCATGCAAAGACGAGACACCAGACCGACAGCTCCTCTCCCTCCATAACTGACAGAAAATGTATCTCAGTGACACCGAACCACTGTTGCACTCTATATTTTTTTTTCTCTTCTACACACATCTGACATCTATCTTTTCTCTTGCCTCTCTCTCCTCCCCGTCTCCCTCTTCTCATTCGGCAGATAAATGATTCTATCCATCTCATCCGCAGCACCGATGTGACATAATTCTGTGGTGTGTCATGTACAACTGCGATCTCTTGTGTGTGTCATGCACTTGTATGTGTAGGTGCTGCACTTGTCTTGATAGTACTGTCAAAAATACTAATCCTTCTACTGCAAACCCGCCAGCATCTTACTCATACCGCAACCTGTGACATACCTCAAGACATCCCTAAAATAATATCTTGATGTCTCACCAGATACGCTTATGAGAGCTCTTCTCCTGGGGCAGTGGCCTGACTGTTATGAGAAAACAGTGTGTCCGTGATTTTCATTGACGGCACAGATCGGGTGCTCTGCACACAGAAAACTGAGCATCTTTTTCTTCTTTTTCTGACTTTCTGGACTCGAGACATTGTTTTGTTGCAGTTTACATTGTGAAGCTTTGATATCTGATATACACTCACCTAAAGGATTATTAGGAACACCTGTTCAATTTCTCATTAATGCAATTATCTAATCAACCAATCACATGGCAGTTGCTTCAATGCATTTAGGGGTGTGGTCCTGGTCAAGACAATCTCCTGAACTCCAAACTGAATGTCAGAATGGGAAAGAAAGGTGATTTAAGCAATTTTGAGCGTGGCATGGTTGTTGGTGCCAGACGGGCCGGTCTGAGTATTTCACAATCTGCTCAGTTACTGGGATTTTCACGCACAACCATTTCTAGAGTTTACAAAGAATGGTGTGAAAAGGGAAAAACATCCAGTATGCGGCAGTCCTGTGGGCAAAAATGCCTTGTTGATGCTAGAGGTCAGAGGAGAATGGGCCGACTGATTCAAGCTGATAGAAGAGCAACTTTGACTGAAATAACCACTCGTTACAACCGAGGTATGCAGCAAAGCATTTGTGAAGCCACAACACGCACAACCTTGAGGCGGATGGGCTACAACAGCAGAAGACCCCACCGGGTACCACTCATCTCCACTACAAATAGGAAAAAGAGGCTACAATTTGCACGAGCTCACCAAAATTGGACAGTTGAAGACTGGAAAAATGTTGCCTGGTCTGATGAGTCTCGATTTCTGTTGAGACATTCAGATGGTAGAGTCAGAATTTGGTGTAAACAGAATGAGAAAATGGATCCATCATGCCTTGTTACCACTGTGCAGGCTGGTGGTGGTGGTGTAATGGTGTGGGGGATGTTTTCTTGGCACACTTTAGGCCCCTTAGTGCCAATTGGGCATCGTTTAAATGCCACGGCCTACCTGAGCATTGTTTCTGACCATGTCCATCCCTTTATGACCACCATGTACCCATCCTCTGATGGCTACTTCCAGCAGGATAATGCACCATGTCACAAAGCTCGAATCATTTCAAATTGGTTTCTTGAACATGACAATGAGTTCACTGTACTAAAATGGCCCCCACAGTCACCAGATCTCAACCCAATAGAGCATCTTTGGGATGTGGTGGAACGGGAGCTTCGTGCCCTGGATGTGCATCCCGCAAATCTCCATCAACTGCAAGATGCTATCCTATCAATATGGGCCAACATTTCTAAAGAATGCTTTCAGCACCTTGTTGAATCAATGCCACGTAGAATTAAGGCAGTTCTGAAGGCGAAAGGGGGTCAAACACAGTATTAGTATGGTGTTCCTAATAATCTTTTAGGTGAGTGTATATTCTGCAAAAAAGGTGACCAAAAAATGCTGAAATAGCCCTGGACAGAATTAGATTTTAGCCATGGGTCCTTAAAACCTTACATTTGTTCCCCCAACAAACAAATATTAAAGTATATATATATATATATATATATATATATATATTTTTTTTTTTTTTTTATGTAAAAAATAAAACATTAAATAGCATATACCATTCAAAAGTTTACAGTCAGTAATGTTTTTTTTTTTTTTATTCAGCAAGGACACATTAAATTTATCAAAAAGGACAGTAAAGACATTTTACAAAGAATGCAAAGAAATTGTTACAAAATATTATGGAATTTAATAATATTATTTCACAATATTACTGTTTTTACTGTATTTTTTATCAAATAAATGCAGCCTTGGTGAGACTTTTGATAAACAATTACGGTACTGTGATAGGTTGCAACATGTCTAATGTCTAATGTCAAATGGGCTCTAAGGCCAAGCAAGTGATTTTTAGTACTAAAATACATGTTAATTCCTGCTAAGCCAATTTTCAGTGCATTCATTTTTTTTTAAGTTTTCCTAAACTTACTATCACCCTAGAATTATCCTCTTGTCATTAGCCTACAATGCAATCTAAAATAAAATTTCCACCTTCAAACTTCCATATAGCTGAGAGCACTGTGGGAGTAATATATTCCCGACAGAACCCACGACATGCCTCGGGTGCACCTGCGGCATAATCACAAAGCTAATTTCACAATTATAACGGCTCAACGAGTGCATATGGGAGACTGTTACAGTGCAATGATGAAGTATCTTCTGCGAGAAGTCATGAGGAGAAAAGATATTAACGTCAGAGGTAGATTTATTGAGCGATTTTTAGTCGTTAGTCATCGTAGGTTGTAGAACTACCATCATCAGATTCTGACTGACTTTAGAGGAGTTGTTTGATCTAAAGTTGCCTGATTCCCTAAAGAGCTGTGGTGAACTTTCTAAATGGATGATGCATTAGTGACTGGAAACTTGATGGTGTCCGCGGAGAGGAGCTAATGGAAAAAAAGGATGTTCTTTATCATGACTAACATTGCTTTCAATATCTCCTCATTTACATTGACACGCTCTTTTCTTGTGGTTCATGTACGTCTCGGTCTATGATTCTTTTCTGCAATCTTTTGTGTTATTGTCATCACGCTAATGGTTAGGTCCACGTCTGGTTCATTTGCTTGCATGCTTGTTGCTGCTTTTATTAGTGACCCATCATGACAGCAAGAAGTGCTGTTCTCAATATCATTAGAACTGGTAGCTGAAGGTGAAGCTTCTTCAGATGAGCTTAGCAAACAATAATGAATCATCACATCAAATTATAAGCAGCAGGGACTCATTTATTGCCTTTGTGAGTTGCCTATTGCCTATTGGAGTTTGTGTGACTGATACAGAACTGTAATCTCTCTATACATCATAACAGGTTCCATCAGAGAGGAGTGCAGAGGAGGTGACCAGAGGTCAGACGGTCAGAAATGAGCCTCAGTTGATGAGAGGTAACATTAAAGAACTCGTCTGTTTGCCATTACTGTGGAGGTGAAGCAGTGATGGCAGTTCTTCAAGAAAGCATTGATACACATAAAGGCCACATTGGTGCATTTGTGCTAACAGCAACTTTATAAAAAAGGACTCTATCACACAAGCCAGACTGATATTATACCAGAAGCATGATCATGAGTGCCGTAAATAAGCTACTATTAAGTTACTTGTATTTTACACAGATTTTTTTCTCCCATTTTGTCTGTATAAATGCATTTTGTAATATAAATTATACTCATAGTGTGTGTGTGTGTGTGTATACACTGATCAGGCATAACATAATGACCTATCCTAATATTGTGTTGGTCCCCCTTTTGCTGCCAAAACAGCCCTGACCCGTCGAGGCATGGACTCCACTAGACCCCTGAAGGTGTGCTGTGGTATCTGGCACCAAGATGTTAGCAGCAGATCCTTTAAGTCCTGTAAGTTGTGAGGTGGGGCCGCCATTGATCAGACTTGTTTGTTCAGCACATCCCACAGATGCTCGATTAGATTGAGATCTGGGGAATTTAGAGGCCAAGTCAACACCTCAAACTCGTTGTTGTGCTCCTCAAACCATTCCTGAACCATTTTTGTTTTGTGGCAGGGTACATTATCCTGCTGAAAGAGGCCACAGCCACCAGGGAATACCTGAAAGTGTACATGGTCTGCAACAATGCTTAGGTAGGTGGTACATGTCAAAGTAACATCCACATGGATGGCAGGACCCAAGGTTTCCCTCCGCCAGCTTGCCTTCTTCCCATAGTGCATCCTGGTGCCATGTGTTCCCCAGGTAAGCAACACACATGCACCCAGCCATCCACGTGATGTAATCAGACCAGGCCAGGCCACCTCCGTGGTCCAGTTCTGATGCTCACATGCCCACTGCCCACACTTACGTGCACTTTGGACAGGGGTCAGCATGGGCACCCTGACTGGTCTGCAGCTATGCAGCCCCTATACGCAACAAACTGTGATGCACTGTGTATTCTGACACCTTTCTATCAGAATCAGCATTTACTTTTGAGCAATTTGAGCTACAGTAGAGTACAGTACTGTTTATTCGGACCACACTATGACATGCATCAATGAGCCTTGGCCGCCCATGACCCTGTCGCCGGTTCACCACTGTTCCTTCCTTGGAGCACTTTTGATAGATCCTGACCACCGCAGACCGGGAACACCCCACAAGAGCTGCAGTTTTGGAGATGCTCTGACCCAGTCATCTAGCCATCACAATTTGGCCCTTGTCAAACTCGCTCAAATCCTTACACTTGCCCTGCTTCTAACACATCAACTTAGAGTACAAATTGTTCACTTGCTGCCCATATATTTCCCACACACTAACAGGTGCCGTGATGAAGAGATAATCAGTGTTATTCACTTCACCTGTCAGTGATCATAATGGTGAAGAAGATCTGCTGAAGTTCAAACTGAGCATCAAAATAGGAAAGAAAGGTGATTTAAGTGGCATGGTTGTTGGTGCCAGGCGGGCTGGTCTGAGTATTTCAGAAACTGCTGATCTACTGAGATTTTCACACACAACCATCTCTAAGGTTTACAGAGAATGGTCCGAAAAAGAAAAAATATCCAGTGGGTGGCAGTTCTGTGGGTGAAAATGCCTTGTTAATGTCAGAGGTCAGACGAAAACAGCCAGACTGGTTCATCTTGTTACAACTGAGGTCTCCAGAAGAGCATCTCTGAATGCACAACACTTTCAACCTTGAAGCAAATGGACAGCAGCAGAAGACACACCGGTGCCACTCCTGTCAGCTAAGGTCTGGGACACACTAGACGATTTTCAAATCTTGATTTTAAAACTGTGGGAGAACACAGACAAAAGGGCAGTTTCAAACAATTTTTAGCATTATAATCCTCTGAATGCACACACTAGAAGATTCATCTGGGCTGCGAGACCACACACCTGTCGATTGTAGTAACATTTTCACAGTGAGATGAGATCTCATCTCATAGAGACTCGCAAGATCAAGCGTGACTTGAGAAGAAAAACAAATGGAGGATGATTGACGATGTCAGCTGGTTCTCCTGGCGTGAGTTTTGTTTTACGGGAAGAAAAACAAAGGAGAAAAAAAGAATATGGGTGATCTTCTTTCTCAATACTCTACTTTCGTGGCATGTTTGTCGCTGCCAATTTTCAGCTATAGAAGCACGCAACATCTTTTCAGTGAAGCTTGCTCGCTCTCATTGGCTATCGCGGGTATCATATCAGAGGCAGCCCGATCAAGAGCGATCACAAGTGTGTGGCCAGCCTAAGAACAGGAAACTGGGGCTACAATTCACACGGGTTTACCAAATTTGCACAATAAAAGATTGGAAAACGTTGCCTAATTTGATGAGTCTCGATTTCTTCTTCAGCATTCAGATGTTAGCTTCAGAATATGGCGTAAACAACATGAAAGCATGGACTCATCATGTCTTGTATCATCAGTTCAGGCTGCTGGTGGTATAACGGTGTGGGGATATGGTTTCTTAATGGTTTATCGGTACTCTTTTAGCCTCTTAGTACCAATTGAGCATTGTTTACATGCCACAGCCTACCTGAGTATTGTTGCTGACCATGTCCATCCCTTTATGTGTCCCCAACTTCTGATGGCTACTTCCAGCAGGATAATGCGCCATGCCACAAAGCTCAAATCATCTCAAACTGGTTTCTTTAACATGACAGTGAGTTCACTATACTAAAATGGCCTCCACAGTCACCAGATCTCAATCCAGTAGAGCACCTTTGGGATGTGCAGGACAAATGTGCAGCCGACAAATGTGCAGCAACTGTGTGATGCTATCATGTCAATATGGACCAAAATCTCTGAGGAATGTTTTTCACCATCTTGATGAATCTATGCTACATTTTTTTTTTTTTTTAAATGTTGCAGTCAGAACTTGCCACTTTAAGTTGTTCTGTATCTGCCTCACTGGTGTAGCTGTACATTATCTGTATTCATTATAATCAGTGAAGTATTGCATTTAGTCCAATTGTCTAATGGTCATGTGTGTTGGTCTCATAAAAGCTTGTAGTCTCCACCCATTCATCCTGCACTGTTACGTCTCATGTTGGCATAGAGGTATGAATGACGCACATAATATACACTCACCTAAAGGATTATTAGGAACACCTGTTCAATTTCTCATTAATGCAATTATCTAATCAACCAATCACATGGCAGTTGCTTCAATGCATTTATGGGTGTGGTCCTGGTCAAGACAATCTCCTGAACTCCAAACTGAATGTCAGAATGGGAAAGAAAGGTGATTTAAGCAATTTTGAGCGGGGCATGGTTGTTGGTGCCAGACGGGCCGGTCTGAGTATTTCACAATCTGCTCAGTTACTGGGATTTTCACGCACAACCATTTGTAGAGTTTACAAAGAATGGTGTGAAAAGGGAAAAACATCCAGTATGCGGCAGTCCTGTGGGCAAAAATACCTTGTTGATGCTAGAGGTCAGAGGAGAATGGGCCGACTGATTCAAGCTGATAGAAGAGCAACTTTGACTGAAATAACCACTCGTTACAACCGAGGTATGCAGCAAAGCATTTGTGAAGCCACAACACGCACAACCTTGAGGCGGATGGGCTACAACAGCAGAAGACCCCACCGGGTACCACTCATCTCCACTACAAATAGGAAAAAGAGGCTACAATTTGCACGAGCTCACCGAAATTGGACAGTTGAAGACTGGAAAAATGTTGCCTGGTCTGATGAGTCTCGATTTCTGTTGAGACATTCAGATGGTAGTCAGAATTTGGCGTAAACAGAATGAGAACATGGATTCATCATGCCTTGTTACCACTGTGCAGGCTGGGGGTGGTGGTGTAATGGTGTGGGGGATGTTTTCTTGGCACACTTTAGGCCCCTTAGTGCCAATTGGGCATCGTTTAAATGCCACGGCCTACCTGAGCATTGTTTCTGACCATGTCCATCCCTTTATGATCACCATGTACCCATCCTCTGATGGCTACTTCCAGCAGGATAATGCACCATGTCACAAAGCTCGAATCATTTCAAATTGGTTTCTTGAACATGACAATGAGTTCACTGTACTAAAATGGCCTCCACAGTCACCAGATCTCAACCCAATAGAGCATATTTGGGATGTGGTGGAACGGGAGCTTCGTGCCCTGGATGTGCATCCCACAAATCTCCATCAACTGCAAGATGCTATCTTATCAATATGGGCCAACATTTCTAAAGAATGCTTTCAGCACCTTGTTGAATCAATGCCACGTAGAATTAAGGCAGTTCTGAAGGCGAAAGGGGGTCAAACACAGTATTAGTATGGTGTTCCTAATAATCCTTTAGGTGAGTGTAAATGTAAACATGCTTTTTATCCAGGTCTCTGGGGAGTAACTGAGGAGAAATAAACCAAGGACAAACGAGGTAGCGGTAACTTTAAGTGGTTCGCTTTATTTACACAGACAGATAATTTACACCAAGGAAAACAAACCAACCCATATTTACAGCTATATACAACCAAGCAAAAATAA
This sequence comes from Rhinogobio ventralis, assembly GCA_039654625.1. NCBI lineage: Eukaryota > Metazoa > Chordata > Actinopteri > Cypriniformes > Gobionidae > Rhinogobio > Rhinogobio ventralis. Next base: position 32,166,791 of record CM077198.1, read on the forward strand.
ACAAAAGAAAAACAAGATATAATAAATTAAACCAGACCACAAAGAGAAGGAACACGAGCGGTGCTAAATAAACAAAACAACAAAACCAAAGCCTGTCACTAACCAATTTCCGCCCTCTACACTAACTGAAAACAACAACAAAAAGAAATCTTCAGCGTTCAACACACCATAACTAAAGCTTCACTGACTAAAACAAAAACATACAAGGAGCTGCACCCGCTCCTTACCTAATGTGTTTAACAGAGAACTCTACGTGTGTGTAAGATGTAAGTCACGTGACATACTTCCCTTTCGTCTACTCTCCGGGCCTGCACAGTATCGAACAGGTACGACGTTCTCTGAAAAAACACAACAAGCAAAGCGAACCACCACTAAGTCAGTAGCATCGAAAACGAATGGCACCGCCAACAAACACACTCCAAGCTCCGCCCCCCTCTTTAGTTCCACCAGGTGTCCTTTATCGTGAAGCACAGTTGATGATTGGTCAATTTCCATGTCCATCACGATGAATGATCTCAAGAAGCAGCCAATCACAGCACCTACAACTGAGCAACACAGGAGAACAGGAAAACAAGACAAACAAAACATAGCAAAGGGGAGAAACACAGCAACCAATAACAAAAGGGGGAGGAAAACCAATTAAATCACGTAACATGCACCAATCAGAGAAATCACTGATTGCAGCTGGTCTGGTGTAGAGGAGCTTTCAGAGCTTGTGTTGTAGCTCAGTTTGACTCTTAGGTGGTCAGGACATAGAAGTGTCTGGCTGTCCTTCGAGATGTTTCTTTTAAATCTTATCTCTATCTATTTTTCCTCCCTGCAGTAATATATAATTTCCTTCTTTGATCTTATGTTATTTTGAGCCTCTATTTGGGTTCTTTGGTAAGTGTTATCTTCACTACACCTTTAAGAAGACCTTTTTCTGTCAAGTTTGAGTTTGTTTGGAGTTTTCTCCAGCGTGTTTCCACCTCAGAGCAAAAAAATAATAAATTGTGAATGTTTAAAGTAAGAAAGTGAGATCACAGTTACCTAAGAGTGGGGAACAAGCTTCCATAGACATGCAGAAGAAAGCAACTTGCTGTATGAGAAGTAAATACATGCCCAAGCACAAGTCATCTCAGATTCGTAAAGTTATTCTCAAGTTCATCAACCTCTTCCTTCAGGGCAATGTCTCATCGTGCCCCTCGTTACTCTGAGGCAGAAATTTTTCCTCTTGCCTTTCGTTGTGTTCAGCATGCTGTGCGAGGTGTGTTTATCACCTTAGTGAAATAGAGCACAGTCCTCCTGAGTGGCAGGTGAGGTGAGTGCAGACTTAAGGCCCTGAGGAGAGCTAAGCTGAGACATTGTTCAGATGTTGCTTAGATGCTGTTTGGAGGTTGCGCATTTGATTGCAGGCATTAGCCAGAGAGGCAGATGTCAAGCATGACAAGGGCCCGGCAGGGGATTGTAGGATCGCTGTGTCCTTTTCTAGTTTCGGTGCATAACACTGACCTCATATACGTTTTTAAAACACACAGAGCAGCAGCGGTCACATGCATGCTTACAGACACATTTACACATCAGCTCATATTGGCTCATGCAAGATTGCACACAAACACACAGGCGAGCGGGTGCTTGAGTGAATGCACACATTTAAAACATTATTTATGGATAGCAGAGCAGAGCATAGACAAATGTGGGCACACTTTATTCTTCTGGTGTAGAGCTCTCACTTCATGCCTATTCAAAACATATGTGTCATGAATATGTCTTTAGAGTATACAGTCTTGCTCAAAATTATACACACCCCTTGCAGAATCCGTGAAAATGTGAATACTTTTACATTTTTCATTTAAAAGATCAGAAAGATTTTTTCAGTCTTCCAAAATGGGTTCCATCCCATCTGTGACATTGGCCAATAGGAGCACGGAAGCTCTTCCACACAAAGCTTTCAAACATGCCGAAACAAAAGAGAGATGATGGTATTGGTGCTGCTAGGCATAATTATGCAAAGGAGGAAATAGAGTTAACATCTTATAGAAATCAAGCCAGTACAAAACACACAGCTTCGCTAGCCATTGTTTGTTTACGCTCTTGTTAGGGATGCCAAGTTTGTGCAACAAAAGTAGCCCAATGGCCTGTCTAAAGTATCCTAAAAAATAGCCCTAAGCGATTTTCTCCATCGGGCGGCCGAATTCTCCACTGAATCTGTACATCTGGGGGGTGTTTTAGGGGTGTTGGGTAGTCAAAATTGTATTTACTGGGATGGAAATCAACCAGCAAAATTAACCTGCGGCAACAAATTAAAAGTAGCCCAATTTAGCGGGAAAACCGCTCACTTGGCAACACTGCCTCTTGTTTCCAGAAGTCATTCTAGTTCTGCCTTCTCGATGACATCACTCACGTCGTTAAAGATGGTAAGCGATGATTGGTTGGAAAGCAACGTGTAGTCTGACATGTTTCTTGTCCATGACAATAATTCTGGAGTCAAGATCACATAAACTGACACAGTAACTATTGTAATAGCAAAAATAGCAAAAAATAACAAAAACATAATGTTGTCTGAACTTGGCATTATGCTCACCAAGGTTGCATTTATTTTATTAAAACAGTAATATTGTGAGATATTATTACAATTTAAAAGAACTGTTTTCTATTTGAATATATTTTAAAATGTAATTTATTCCTCTGATCAACTGAATTTTCAGCATCATTACTCCAGTCTTCAGTGTCACATGATCCTTCAGAAATGATTGATTTAAATTGATACAGGATTCTTATCTCTGAATATAATTTTCATTCAATTCATGTGCCCTCATAATCTTGAATCAAAATAACTTCTATGATGATGTGTTTACTGGCATGAGGGCGGGTCACATGAGATCCACCAATAGCAAACCACAACCATCCAATCAATTCTAGATGAACATAATCTAGTCCCACCCTAAATGTTTTATTGTTCAAGAAGCCATTTCACTCCAATATACATCACAATAGGGAAGAAAGGACTATCGCAACTTCCTTTTCAAGTTAAGGAATGAATCATAGTTCATCAAGATCACACCTGTCTATTGCTACGAAAGTCATTCTGAGCGGTTTCTGTTATCAGACTCTGCTTTGTTGTTCTTAATGTCTTTTAACATTAGATGAATTCCAGCAGTATGTTTATTAGGTTAACCCAGAAATATCCATACATCCGTAATGAACGCAGCACAATCTGAACATTAGCTTTAGTTATGGTATTTAACAAAAAATAAATGAGATGCTTTATGAAATATACAATATCCACAATTACAGAAATTCCTATTGAGATGAGATTAGTTTTCCTAGAAAATCATTCATTTTTACACTTTAATTCTGTCTGTGTTTAGTATTTGATTGTATGTGTGTGTTTCTTATTGCTATCATGGCACAAAGAAATATACTCTGTCTCTCTGATGTCTCTTGACCCATTTTCCTTGATTTGAGCCCTGACCCAGATAGATCCACAAGTCGCTTGTACTCATAAATGTTGATGCACTATTATACAGCTTCATTGTTGGTGAAATAATAAATGCAGTCATTTAGAGCTTATGCTCCTTTTCCACAATAATCCTTTAAACCTTTTCAAACCATGACAGACTTCAGAAGCCGCTTTGCTAATTCACGTCTGAGACATCAGCAATTACAATCAATTCCGCGTTCGACGGGAACACAATAAGAAAGCGTCAGTTTGTGGTAAGTCCTCAAAGACCTGCGATCCTCTGGCGTTTCAGGCAGATAACATAAAGTCTTATAATAGACTTACTGTGCACTGAGTGGAAGCCAAAACGTAAGTACTTTTCTTGATTCGGAAACTGAGAATGAATGCTGTGGGGGGGGAGACTCGGTAAATAGTTTCCTTGGTAACGGTAGAAAGAGGGGATTTTCTAGTTTGTGCAGCAAAGCTTCTCATGACAGGAGCAAAGCAAAGAATGACAACAACATGAGTGGGGCATTGCTTTTAAGGCCACCAGCTTCTAAATGCTGTTTTTTTTTTCCTTCTGGGGTTATATCGTCATAAACCACGCTGAGGCTGATATTTTGGTAGCTGATACCAGAGGTGGGAGTCTTGGCAAACGCTGGTATTTTAAAAGCAAATTAACCACGGACATAATGGTACTACTTTCTTTGCTGTTGCTAGGAAACCTGGCATTCAAACCGACATGTTCAAGTGGCTCAGTCACGTCTTATTTTTGGTTGTGCATTGGCGTCACTTTCAATGGGAACAATGCTTGAATAAGCACATACGATGCTCGAGAGTCAGAGAAAATGCTGACAATGTTTGATTTACTAAGTAATGATGTGGCTAATAGCACTGAATGGAATTAATGACTGTTTCCAAATAGGTTTCTAGCACTACTTTCCTGTCCCCATCTTGCATTGTTCATATAGGTAATCTCGCCAGATGTTGTGACTACACCTTCTGACTAAAAGCATATTTCTCTTTCACTGGCCATTTAAAAATATCCACATATTCTGACCATTCAAAATAAATGTAATACAGTTTTTTCTGTCTTTTCTTTCACTAGGATACATTTCTCAATACTTCACTTTTTCAGTCACTTTTTCAAAACTCTTCGCACAGTTAGCACGGCAGAAATCTATATGGGCTAAACTGTGGATCATTTATCATTGCTTTGCCAAAAAAAATAAATTTTGCTGTAGAAAAATGCATTCAAAGACTTCATCTTTCAAATTACATGAATTATTTTCTCACTTCGACACAACCACAACCAAAACTCTGTGTACATACAGGCCAATTTGCACATGCTTGCATACTGTTTTCAAAACTGTTAAACTTAAGTTCAAAATAATGACATAATACAAAAATGAAAAGGACAGAAATCTGCTACATTCCTACAGTAATATTGTAATGAAATCTATTCTGAATCTCAAAAATCAAATACTAACAAATCTGAGTGTTAGTCTTTCAATTTCACTACAATTCATTAAAAAGGGGAAAATTGGGAATAATTTTGTACTTTAATGTAAACGTGGTCCGTGTAACAGATACTGCAGTGAATTATAAGCAGTAGAGAGTGTCATTTTTGTTTTGCAAAGAAATTTTACAAAAGAAAACACTTATAATATAAGCGTATTCCACCATAACACTGGCAACAACTCTCATTCCGAAAAATACATTTTCACTCATAACACACTGACCTAAAAAACACTAACAGGGAGCATTACATAAATTATGTAAGGATGTAAACTTCTATCTTTAAAGTTTGAATGATTTTTCACATAATCAGTATTTCATTATAAAATAAGAATGAAATATTTTCATTTTACTGATAAAAATGAATGATAAATGATAAATGCAGCCATTTTTTTTCTATCTTTACATATAGTAATTTACTTGCGAAAAAATAACAAGTTGAAACAACAAAAAAATCCTGAAGCAATAATAATTACAATAAAAAACCAACAACAACCAACCAACCAAGCAAAAATCCATCAGAAACATGTCTATAATCCAGTGTGTGCAGGATTTGAGTCCCAGCTGTGACAGGAGGCCTTTCTGTGTGGACTTTGTATGTTCTCTCTGTGTTGACGTTACTTTCCTCTGGGTTTACTCCACAATCCAAAGACACACCGGACGTGTTGTATTAGGAGACTGTAAGTTTGCCCATAGGTGTGAGTGTGAATATAAATGTGTGTGTGATGGACCGGTCATCTGTCCAGGGTGCTTTCCTGCCTACGACCCGAGACGCTGGAAAAGACTCCAGCCTCCCCCCTATACTGTACATAGGACAAGCAGTTTGGAAAATGTATGGAATAGATGGATGGATGGATGGATGTACAGTACTGTGAGGGTTCTAGTCCTCCCTCTCTTTGCCACTCTTCCTTTCCTATGCGTCTTCCTTGATCCATGTTTCCAAACATGTTTCTGAAGCCAGTCCCCCGATTTACCAATATTTTTTTACTACTATAGAGACAAAAAAAAAGACACCTGGGCCCGTATGTATAAATTTTTTAAGAAATGCTCTTAAGAATAGTCTTAAGCTTTGACTTAAGTGTCAAAAAATTCTCCGTAAAAAGGAGGACTTGTCTAAGAGTAGGAGACTTTTATAAAGAAGCTAAAAGCAACTTTCAGTAAAGTCTAAGACTGATTCCTAAGTGCTGACTGAGGTGGCACTTAAGTGTTGCAAACTAAGGACTACAATGATGTCAACGCAAAATGGCCGCCCTCAATCACTGAATCAGCCAAAAGTGAGGCTGCATGGGTGAAGTCACAGCAGCATGACACCAATCATTTTATGTAATTATAGTACAAGTATTTAATTAAGACACAAAAACTTTAATATTTAAATTTATTTGAAATATTTGAATTGTCAAACTTGAATTATCATGAATTAGTATTGATGCTGTGGGATCCTTTTCTATTGATATATGTCTCCTCATTTACAGTTGGAGCAATGATGTGAACACGAGTTCCATCAATGGTTCCAACAACTCCAGGCAAGCCGAAATCCCCTTAAAAGTCTCTTGCTTTTGCCGCATGGTTTGAATGTTGGGAAGCAAATGAACTGCCATACAATAGTGGCCCAAATTCAATATAATATAATACAATAGTGGCCTTTATTCAAATATTATTAAAAAATATGTTAAAGTTTTTGTAAGCATATTGCGTAGTTGTGATTGAAATCAATTGTTTTATTTGTGATAACACGATGAAACATGCCAAATTGTGCAGACATAAAAATTTTAGTGCTGTCAATCAATTAAAAAAAAATTAATCGCACATTTTATCTGAAATTATTCGTGATTAATCACACCTAACATTAAAGTTTTGAAATATACTTTTATAATAACTTCACATTAAATCTCCAAATTAATGTAGAAACAACATAAAGACAGTATATTTTAAATATATATGGCATCTTTTTATGAATGAAGGCCAGTATCACTGATACCAATACTACTACTGTCTCTATGATTTCTCAAATTGAACCATCAACTATAGCCATTCAACATTACAGTATAATTGAGCACTATCAAATGTAAAAAATTTTAGACTTAAAAAAAAAAAAAACTTTTAATTTAAGTGAACGTAAAACAATCTTCACAAAAACCCATTATAATAAATGTCATATTTACCTGTGCCCTTCAGCAAGTAGGAAATATTCAGAAATTGAATAAAGTTATCAAACACTAAATTAAATCTAGATTAACCCTTAAAGGTACTTTTTCTTTTGTTCTTTGAATAACACATCACGACAGCAGGGTTCTTAGGTTATTTGGCTGCCGCTGCTGAACATGACGCGGATCGGACACGCATCACATTTTCTCATAACTCTTTACCTTTTCTGACCCACTTCAAGTCTACTAATGAGCTGACGAGTTGAATTGGGTGTGTTAGATGAGAAGACAGTGCCGGGTGCTCCAGGACAGTTTTGAAAACCACTGCATTTCAGAGAAATGTTCTTAAATGTGACGCATAACAAGCACAGTTTTGAGGCAGCTTTAATCGCCTTTTTGGTCACTTCATGACTTAATTGATGACATAATTACGACATTGCATGCTCTGGGTTTCTTTTGTGCTGTAATATGACACTATGTACAACGCGCGCCGCCGCATTTGTGTGTGCAATAACGGCATAACAGCTGACAGGAGAAGAAAGTTCGTATTTACTGACATATGGCCTGACAACATCTCATCTGACCGCAGTTCACTGTTGATCCACTGAAACTCCCTCGTCACCTGTTCCTTTTCCGCGCTCTTTTGACTTGCGGCTGGCACTGAGATGAATGTTGGAGTGTGTGTCTGAAAAGTGTCAAGTTTGCTGTGGCCGTAATGAGATGTTGCGTCTAAAGCCAATCCTTGTCAAGAAAAAAGAGATAGAAGCAGCTGCTGGCCACAGCAACACCCTAGCTCCCGCCCCTGCGTTAATTGCGGTAAATATTTTTAACGCGTTAAACTAAAAAAAGTATTGCATGCGGATTAGTTAACTTCAAAATGAACATTTCCTGATATTTTACTCACCCCCATCTCATCCAAGATGTTCATGTCTTTCTTTCTTCAGTCGAAAAGAAATTAAGTTTTTTGAGGAAACCTTCCAGGATTTTTCTCCCCATCACAGACTTCCATGGCAACCAAAATGTTGAAGGTCCAAATCAATGCAGTTTCAAAGTCCTTCAAAGGGCTTCAGAGGCTCTGCACGATCCCAGACGAGGAATAGGGTCTTATGTAGCGAAACAATTGGTCATTTTCAAAAAAAAATATATATATATATATACTTTTTAACTTAAATTGGATGGAGTGTTTTTTGGTAAAGGGTGTTTGTATTAGTCCTCGCACGTTCGCTTGGGGCGGTACTTCAGCCCACGTCTAGTGTGACGTTTTCGACGTGATTGCGCAATCACTGGCACGTCGCAGAGCAGTGCAAGATGAGCAATTTAGGTTAAAAAGTATATTAATTTACATTAAAAAAAAATTTTTTTTATGATTTTTGTTACAATATTTTATCAGATAAATCACTAAGTTTAGTGTTTTGTTCTTCCCTCATATTTTTTTAAATGTTTAAAATATATAATTATAAAAAAATATTGTCCTCATATTTTGAATGGTTTAAGCAAACTTGTAGGGTCTTTAAAAAAAAAAATAATAATTCCACACATCACTTTTGGTGTGGTCAGTGCCACAATTGTGCTATTTAAGACCCTGTATACTGTGTGCTTACCCACTGCTGGGTCCAAGTCATCACCGGTGCACAGCTGCATTTTTTTTTCTGTCGCCAAAATATGTAATTATGACTTTTATTTCTGCAGTTAGAGTGTTGTAGAGTGAGAGAAGTTATTGTCACAGGTCAGGGTGTGTCACCGGTTCATCTCTGTTGTTTGTTTTGTCCTGTCATTTCCTGCAGCCCGTGATTTGAACAATCAGTGCTACCTTGTAGCTCTGGGTGCATAATCACGAGCTGATCACCCTCACCTCCCGCTCGTTCTCTCTACCCTTTATATTCCCAGCTGTGTCTACCCCTTGTTGTCAGTTGATCATTTCATGTTGCGTGGATGTTTCTTGTCTGTGCTGTGTTTTGCTCTGCTCTGTGTCTTACCAGTCTGTCATGTGCTCAGGACCCAAAGACGAGGAGTGTGTAGCAAGCCGTATTCTCTTGCTGGACTCGGGCTCGTCATCTGTTTGGTCGTCCTGTTTTCTATTTCTTCGGTGGTCTCTCCAGCCTGTGTGACTGCTGAAGTGTATGCAGAGAACACGGGAGCCACCAAATAGTTTTCTAAACTGTCACCATTTAGGAGCTGAGACCTAGTCTTAAAAAGCCCCTATTATAGATTTTTGAAAATTACCTTTCAGTGTGTAACATAGTGAATGAAAACATCCTGCAAAGTTTTGGTAACGCTTTAGATTACAGCCCGGAAAGTACTGCGTAAGTAAAGTGTATTTACTGTGTAACTTTTGGTAATTATAGTGTAACTATAAAGTATGTATGTGTAGGTATAAGGGAACAATATGTAATTTTTGGGGAATAAAGGGGTAACTATCAGGAAAATTAACTGTAAGTATTTTTTAATTAAGGGGTAATTATCTGTGTAGTTACAGGGTAAGTGGTGCTTGTTATTTCATGTAGTTACAGGGTAAATATAAATATGCGGGTGTTTGTAAATTAAAGTGGTGTTTGTTCCTCTCTTGTTTCATGTAGTTACAGGGTAAGTATGAATCTGCGGGCTGTAAATTAAAGTGGTGTTTGTTCCCCTCTTGTTTCATGTAGTTACAGGGTAAGTGTGAATCTGCGGGCTCTAAATTAAAGTGGTGTTTGTTCCCCTCTTGTTTGTTTCATTGTTGAAACACCTCATAATGTACCTCAAACAGAGTAGCATCACTGAGAAACGTCCTGCTCAAGGTTTGGGTTGAATAAGTTGTTCTTCCAATGTTTTGTCATCGATTCGGACTCGCGCTGGGCTTTAGCGTAAAATCGGCGTCATCATTACTGTCTTTACAGGGTGTATAATCACTGAGTGTCACAATGGCTGAGATGAAATAATGCAAAAGATCCAATAGCAAGTTCGAATGTATCTTTATTCCCAGAAAACACAAGAGCAGAGCGCACACAAAATCCACAGACACAGGGGAACGAGCCAGAGTCCAAAGGCAGGCAGAATCAGGCAAAAAGTCAGTAACCACGGAGGCAGTGGCGATTGGTAATGCAGGGACGGCAATGAGCAAATTCCACAGCAGAGAAGGAACTCCAAGAACAGGAACCGAGCAATGAACTCCCAGGAGCGAACTGAATCCACACACGGGGAAACCACAGGACAGCCTGAAACGATCTGACAAACACAGGTTGGGTGGTGAGACATTATATAGGCAAGTAAATCAGGTGCAGCTGGCGGTGATTATCAGATCCACTGCAATCAGTGACCACGCCTCCAACACAACCACACACAGAGAGAGAGAGAATGAATCTGTGAATTCATGAAACGTGACACTGAGCTTTAGGAACAGGAAGCCTCCAGATGGAGCTGAAGATCAGTTATGGTAATGGACGTTTAGCTTCTGAAATACGCGCTGTACGCAGTAGACCAGTCACAACAGACTGGGTCATCTGACCAATCAGAGCAGAGCAGGCGCGTAGAAAGGAGGGATTTACAGAGACTGACTCATTCATCGAGTCGTTTCAGAATAATTGAACATTGTGGTGATGTGTAATGTATATGAAAAAAATTTAACTGTTTTTGACCTTTGATGCATGTAAACCTGTTGTTGGAGACCTCCAAAACTAAATTAGGAAACTTTTAAATAGCATAATAGGGGCACTTTAACCCTTTATGAATCACACTTACTCTTAAGTCTAAGAATAAGAGTAAAACACACTTAAGACTAAAATTTTACTCTGAGCGGCTTTATACATATGGCCCCTGGGCTGGCTTTCAGCTTCAATTGTAATTACTTGTGTTTGTAATAATTATTATTTAATTTCATTGTAAATATTCTGCTAAGATTTTATATTTCAATAAAATTCCTGCAGAAATGCCATCATTCTGATGTAAATGTGCTTTTATCAGTTTTGAAAGCAGTGTGTTAGCATAGGAAAATGTGCTGCAAATATATGTGCTTTGCAGATGAAGTATGAATGACAAAAGTGTTGTGAAAAATGTGGTCATTGAATGGATTTAGTGTGATAGCAATGAAAAATTATTCACAGTTTGGTCCACATAGACTTCTGTTTCACTGAATGTAGTTTTGAAAATGTGGCTTCAGTATTGACAAATTACAAATTAAAAAATAACCATAACAGTAACACTTTACATTAAGGTTCCCTTTGTAAAGGGTTTATAAAGGTGTTTGTTAATGAATAATAACTCATTCACAAATGCATTATAGTTTGTTGATAAGCAGTTATAACTGCATTAATAAAAAGAGTCAGTTTTATACACTGCTGTGGACAGGCATGAGCCTTTTGTGGAATATCATGGGTAAGACAGTAACTTTTGGTAGTGGCAGTCATGAGATATTCATGAGAAAACCTCAAATACAACACCCTTCAGTCTCACTAAGATAGTCTGTTTTTGCTGCATCATTAAATAAATTAGGAATCTGGTTTTGAGTTAAATAAGTGTGAATAAATACATTTATTAAGCATTTCTAACATGTGAGTTAAAAAGGGCTCACTATTTGGCAGGTATTGCGTTAAAGTCACCCTTTTTATTCATGCAGTTATAACTGCTTATTAACGATCTATAATGTATTTGTAAATGAGTTATTAATCATTAACAAACACCTTTATAAACCCTTTACAAAGGGAACCTTAATGTAAAGTGTTACCATAATGACTAATTGTTTTTTTTAATAATTGTTGTTTCTAATAATAATCTGGGCCCGTATTTATCAAGCCTCTGAAAATTACTCGCAAGAACACTGCTAAGAATCGACTTAAAAGTTAGTTATCAAGCATCACAGTCATAATTTAAGTGAAGTGTAGGACTAAATCTTAAGTGTCAGACTTAGAGATGATTCACGACACTTTGCTGTGCCACAAACGGGATTTTGAATGACGACATAGGCATGGACCAATCACTGAATATATTTCCTTATTTAAGAATATTCTCAGATAAATTCACATTGAATGGTGAAATTCCTAAGAGGAGTTTACATTCAACACACATCTGACAATAAAGAATATTCAAGAGAATACATTATGATATACACATTGGAAATGAAAGATAAACATGTTTTACATAATGTCTTAATTTTACAATTAACAAATGTTAAACCGGTGTGCTGTTAACTGACCTGCCTATATATAGCCTAGATTTTATGATATAATCTAAAAGAAAACCGAACTGGCAGGAGGAAGAAGCGCTACTGCTTGCTGAATTAGTCGAACAGCGGAAACCCATTATAAAAGGCAAGTTCAGCCCAGTATTAACCAGTGCTGACAAAGATGATGCCTGCTCCGTCCAAACGACACCCTTCGATTAACTGCTCGTCGTCAAACATTTCAAAAACATTCTCCCTCTCCTAAAGGATTCGCACACGTCTCTGTCTACTCTGTCTACAGTGCCATCAAAAGCCCCTACTGGCAACTCCTAACCACTTGAGAGACCTTTTGAGCTGTCTTAAATAACTGGGAGAATAAGAGTGATTCTCAGCTTTAAGAAATTTGATAACTTGCTTTTATACTTAAGTTTGAAAGTAGGAGTAAATTTCATGAATTCTCAGCACTTAAGACTAAAATAGCACTTTGAGAAGCTTGATAAATACGGGCCCTGAGCCAATAATTTTTTTACTCTTAAGCAGTGTTGGGCAAGTTACTGAAAATTAGTAATTAGTTACAGTTACTAGTTACTTCTTTTAAAAGTAATTGAAATACTTTACCAATTATTGTATATCAAAAGTAATTAGTTACTAGGGAAAGTAACTTTTAAGTTACTTTAATGTCTGCTTTTTAAATGTAAATATGAACAGTACTGAACAGTCAAACACAATTGTAATGAATCCCGCCTCTGTGGATTCCCCCGATCATCACCAGAGGTCGCCATCACCGGAATACTGACTTTCACTCACACACTCCATTTCCCAGAAGCCCTGTACCTGGCTCTGATCATGAGTCCAGCTGCACCTCATTACCTGAACTAAGAGGCCATTTCACACACACTCCTTGCGAAGTCTTGTTTAGCCCTGGCTGACATTTCTGAGTGTTCTGTTTTTAATGCTTTTGACCTTTGACTGTTTTCTCTTGTGTGAATTATTGCTGCCTACCTCTGACCCTTTGCATTGTTTCATGGACTGTTGTTTACTGCCTGCCACCTGCCTCGATCCCACGCCTGCCTTACTCTCTGATTACTGCCTTATCTCCATTGCCCTGTTTGCTGTTCATCGACTCTTTCTGTTGACCTGTCATTACAGAAGACTTCGCCACAACCTGATCGAGCAGCTGTTGACCGTCTCACCTCTGATGTCTCTGCTCAGGTTAACGTGCTACCTGTGCATCAACAACAATTAGCACATCTCACATCCTTCACAGAAGAGGTGGTCAAGACGCTACAGAATCTTCATCTACCCTAACCCGAGACAATTCCACCGCCTTCGAGTCTGCCATCTCAAGTCCCTGTTTCAAGTCATCGCCTAGCTTACCCAGATAAGTTTGATGGTACACCTAGTAAATGTAAAGGCTTCTTACTTCAATGCTCATTGTTCGTTTCTCAGCAACCCTGGTTGTATCCCACCGAAGAGGGCCGTATTGCCTTTGTTTGTTCTCTACTCACCAATAAGGCATTGGATTGGGCTACTGCTGTGTGGGATCTCAATCAGCCTGTCTGTCCTACTTTTGTTGATTTTCCTGCGATGTTTCCGTGAAGTATTTGACATACCCAGAGGAGGAGAGGGAGCTGGAGAACAGATTCTTTCACTTTGTCAAGGGAGATCTTCTGCTGCTGAGTTCGCTTTCACATTCCGCACACTTGCAGCTCAGACTGGATGGTCTGATGATCCTCTCAAACTGCACTTTCGCAGAGCTCTTAACATGGATCTGCAGTCTGAACTAGCCTGCTGGGATGAGGGTAAAACCTTGGATCAACTGATTGATCTTACCGTTCGCACTGACATTCTGATCTGGTCTAGGAGACCTAACAGAGAGGTGTCCCACCAATCATTCAGCTCACCTTCTCCAGCACATGAACCCATGCAAGTGGGACATACTCGTCTTTCCTCTCAGGAGAGAGATTGTCGTTTTCAGAGGAATCTCTGTCTTCATTGTGGTCAGCCAGGTTACAAGAGGGTGTCCTGTCCAACACGACCCAAACAACACCCTTCCACTATGGTGAGCGAATCTCTTCATTTGTCCAAATTCCAGTTAAACTAACTCAACCAGTATGACATTGAGACGATGGCTCTAATTGACTCTGGAGCCGCTGGACATTTCATTGATACCAACTTTGCAAAAACTAATAACCCCCTTGTTCCTTGTGAATCTTCCCTGGCAGTGGCAGCAGTAGATGGGAAACCTTTAGGTGCTGGACAGATTCAGTACATGACCACTGACATCCAACTGACTATAGACATCCTGCACACTGAGACCATCCGCTTCTACCTCATCCAAGCACCCTATAACCCAATCATCCTCGGACTTCGATGGCTTCAGCTTCACGAACCGCAGATCTCCTGAACAGAGGGTCAAGTCACTCGCTGGTCAACCAAATGCTTCTCTCAATATCTCCAAGATTCCAAACCCACATCCCTTGAAACCACCACTGAGAAGGTAGATTCCAATCATCCTGTCGACCTTCCTTCTCAGTATGCTGACTTAGCTAAAGATTTTAGTAAACACAAGGCAACCCCATTACCCCCTCACTGACCCAGTGACTGTGCCATAGATCTCCTTCCGGGTACCACACCACCTAAAGGCTATATACAAGAACATTTCCCCTTTCGCAACCTGAGACAGACGCTATGAAAGCTTATATCGAAGAGGAATTGGCCAAGGGTTTCATAGTTCCATCAACATCCCCAGCCTCTGCTGGGTTCTTCGTAAAGAAGGATGGAAGTCTTCGGCCATGTATTGATTTATAGAGGTCTCAATGACATCAGTCAAATTCCAATACCCCCTTCTTCTAGTGCCCCCTGCACTCAAACAGCTCCATTCAGCTAAATGGTTCACCAAACTTGATCTGCGCAATGCCTATAATTTGATCCGCATCAGGAAGGGGGACGAGTGGAAGACTGTGTTCTCTACCACATGTGGGCACTACGTGTACCGGGTCATGCCCTTCGGGCTGGTCAACAGTCTTCCAAGCTTTTATCAATGATGTATTCTGTGACATGCTTGGCAGATGGGTCATAGTTTACATGGATGACATTCTGGTCTACTCCAACTCTTTTGAAGAACACGTTAAGCATGTCAGAGCAGTTCTCCAACGTCTGATCTCCCATCATATATTTGCCAAGGCGGCTAAATGCGAATTTCATCAAACTTCCACAACATTCCTAGGCTATGTGGTCAGTCCTGATGGAGTAGCTATGGATGATCGTAAAGTGCAAGCTGTCTTAAACTGGCCTCGTCCCACAACCATCAAGGAGATGCAGAGATTTCTCGGTTTCGCTAACTTTTACAGATTAATTCGTAACTTCAGCTTCATCGCAGCCCCTCTTACTTCAATGACCAAGGGAGGGAAAGGTCATCTAACTTGGTCTCCAGAAGCCGACAGGGCTTTCACTTATCTGAAAGAATGCTTCTCCACGGCACCCATATTACATCATCCTGATCCTGAACTTGAGTTCTCAGTTGAGATTGATGCTTTAAGCACGTAATGGTAATCCGTCCAAACTTTTCCCCTGTGCTTATTTCTCCCGCAAACTCAATCAGGCAGAATTATGATGTGGGGAACTGCAAGCTTCTTGCTATGAAAGCAGCTTTCGAGGAATGGCCTCACTGATCATCGCAACCTTTATTATCTTCGCTCAGCCAAACGACTCAACCACAGACAGGCCAGATGGGCTCTATTTTTCACTTGGTTCCAGTTCACTGTGACTTACCATCCAGGCACCAAGAACAACAAAGCCGATGCACTTTCTCATCAGTCCATCAAACCCAGTTCCATCCTACCTTCTACCCTCATTGTTGCACCAGTTCAGTGGGACATTATGACCGAGATCACCGAGACTCAGGGTACCAACCCAATCCCAGCAGAATGTCCCAGCGACAGAAACTTTGTCTCCAACAGGTCCATGATTTACCCAACTCTGGACATCCAGGCATAAATGCAACCATTCAACTAATTTCTAACAAGTTCTGGTGGCCTTCTCTCCATTCTGACGTTATGACTTGCATCAAGAACTGTGTAATTTGTAACACCACAAAATCACTCAAACAACTTCCTGCAGGCCTTCTACAACCCCTACCCATTCCTCTGAGACCTTGGTCATACATAGCCATCGATTTCATCACAGATCTTCCCAATTCCCAAGGCAATACAAACATTCTCACTGTTGTTGACCGTTTCTCAAAGTCCTGTTGTCTGATCCCACTACCCAAGTTACTTAGCGCACTAGAGACTGCAGAGCTGCTGTGCAACTTCGTCTTTCGCTTTTATGGTCTGCCTGATGACATTGTCTCAGATAGAGGACCTCAATTCACCTCCCGACTCTGGTCAGCCTTCTTCTTCTGTCTAAATGTTAACATCAGTCTCACCTCAGGTTATCATCCAGAATCCAACGGACAGAAAGAGCGTCTCAATCAAGAAGTTATCCGTTATCTAAGATCCTACTGTCATTGCAATCAGGCTGACTGGAGTAGGTTTCTATTCTGGGCCGAGTATGCACAACATTTTCTACACAAGCCATCCACTGGTCTCACCCCCTTTTAGTGTGTGCTGGCTTTCCATGTCTCTTTGCTCAAGGCCACTGGTAGAGGAGGCTAGAAGAGGCTCGGACCCAGGGACCCCCTCCTCTAATCATTGGCGGCGAAGAGGCGTATCGGGTCAAAATCCGGTCACACTCCATTTCCCAGAAGCCCTGTACCTGGCTCTGATCACGAGTCCAGCTGCACCTCATTACCTGATCTTTTTAAGAGGCCATTTCACACACACTTCTTGCAAAGTCTTGTTTTGCCCTGGCTGACATTTCTGAGCATTCTATTTTCTCTTGTTGGATTACTGCTTTTGACCTTGGACTGCTTGCCTTACTCTCTGATTACTGCCTTATCTCCATTGCCCTGTTTGCTGTTCATCGACTCTGTATGTATGACTACGATTGTTATTAATAAAAGCTGCAAATGGGTCCTCTTTCTGTTGACCCATCATTACAACAATAAACATAATTTTTAGACATATTTATTGTAATCAAGGCAACAGGCCTTCAAATCAAGCAGTATTACAAAAGTCTCTTTTAATAGGCCTACTTGGAATGAAATAACAACTGTCTCAGTCATTTAACAATGTTTTTTTTTTTTACCACATTAGGCCCAATCAAATCAAAGTGATTGGCCTACAGTATTAACCCTAATTAAACAAGAAAACAAAGGTGCCTTGAGGTGCTGCATATAATTGAATATGTGATTTAACAAAATGGTTTAACAAACATGCCTCATAAGGCAAAGCTAAATCGAGATGAGATTCTCAACAAACGTTAAAATAGGCTAACAAGTCTCATCGATCTGAAAAGTGCGGTGTGTTCTGATTGGCCAGTGATTCAGTGCAATGTGATTGGCCTGAATACCTAACGCATCTGACGGAAATGTCACGCTTCTTACCATATTTGAAACATCAGCTCCCAAAGCAATATTGACAGATGATAATGTTGGTTCTACCTTATCAATTCGAGCCTGAATCTGATGCCCACTGTTTTCTAATTGTGGAAGGCCAAACAAAGTAGACATGGCAGCGCGGGTGGCAACAATACCACAGCGAGAATGAGTTTCTTGTCTGCAAGCGTTCATTTTTCACAAAAGAGAGTAACGCGAGTAATGAACTAATTTAAATTTCAGTAATTGTAATTGCGTTACTTGATTTTAAAAAAATATTTAGTTACATGCGCGTTACTTCCAACACTGCTCTTAAGTCGGTTCTTAGCAGTGTTCCTGTGAGTAATTTTCAGAGGCTTGATAAATACGGGCCCTGTTTGTTTAATAATTGTTGTCATTGCTTTTGTATAATACTTATTTATTATTGTTATTATTATTGTTATTAACAACAATTAACACTTGTTACTTTTTTTAAGTCATGAATTTAGTTTGATTTAAATCTCAACTTCAAATGTAAGTAAATGTATTTATTTGTTTGTGATGTGCTGTTAAATGCTGCTAGAACTGGGGCGAGCTGTCGGTTTTAGAACGTGACTCCACAGAGCTCAGCTTCTCGGTTAGATGGTTTAGTCTCAGTCCTTGTTCGTTTTTCATTAGTTCTAGCTGTCTCGTCCTCTCTCAGCTGCACCAGGCCGCCTCAGACAAGGGCATTAGAGAGTGCTCCGACTGCCATGCCTTTGTTCTTGGCATCTGACGCAGTGGCATATGGACCTGTATCACGAGGGCCTGGCAGGACGGACGCCCCCAGCTCCTGTACCCATACAAGATTCTCCATTCCTTGTAAATCTGCCACTTGGAGAAAGACGTTGTAAAAAAACTTTTTGTGAGCTTTAATGAGGACTTCAGACTGGAAACATTTAAAGATGCTAGAGAGGTTGTTGTAAAATATCAAGGAAATGCAACTACCCTGCCTCCTTATTTATTTTAAAGGCCTTTTGCTAGACATATTTAGTCAATGTATTGAATATAATGCATTGCTTTCAATGTTGTTATTTATTCTTGTTTGTTTCTAAGAAATGCCTTATACTGTATGGGCAGAGATTAATAATCGTAATAATCGACTTCAACCTGAATCCACACTGACTCATGGGGACTCGTGTCACTTGGGGACTTAAATTGAGGTCCACATGAGGAAACAAGATTATAAATCCAGAATGAGTTTTTTTTGAAAATGTAAAATGCGGAAAGTTTTGTGTGATGGGTAGATTTACAGATAGGGTTAGTGTAAGGGGAGAGAATATACAGTTTGTACAGAGAACAAGAAATAATGAGGTTAAAAGTGGTAAAATCAAATTACAAACTGCGCAACAAAGTATAAAATTGTTTGAGTTTCAATGTCATGGCCATATATCATTTTAAAAGCAGCACAACACACTTGTAGCCAATCAGAAATATCACTAGGAAAAGAAGGGTTATGATCAGACGGGAAGGCCTGAAATCTGACGCAGAGGTTGCTTGTTTCTGCTCCAAACATGAGTAACACTGGATTTGCTGTTTCACAGAACAAGATAAGCTGTTGTTGTAATGTTAGCTCAGCACAGTTGTCATTAGCCCCTTTCACATACAGTAAATTACTGTAAAATAACTTTACCGGTAAATACAACTCTTGCTTGTATATACTCTTGTGTACTGTATGTTCATTTTTCTGTATCTGGTTCATGTAACGTGTACTTTGGGGGTGGAGCAATTAAGGGAGGGGCGTGTTTTTTGGGGTTGATTTCAAATATCAACAGTGTTTCTTACTGCACCTTTAACCTTTTGTTAACAGGCTGCATGAAATGAGCTATTATATGTACCCAGGGCTGGATTGGTAATCGGAGTATTCGTGGGGCAGATACAAGGTTTTTTAACAAGGTTAAATTTATTTATTTTAGAAACCATATACCCATGGTAATGAGAAGCATGGTTTTACATGTGTCTATCATGATCTTACAGTTAAATAAAACTACAGTTAAACTCCGATTATATCCAAGAACCATGGTAAATTTCATTCAGGCAATTAAATGATAAATTAACAAAACAGCTTTAAAGCCTGGATCCAATGAATTAAGCTTTTTTTTCTTTAAATATGTTTTATGAACGTTTTTTTTTGTTCTAATTTAATTGAAGTAAATTGTGAATTCAATGAGAGCCTATGAAAGATATAACAGTGTCTTACATAAATTAACTCTTTAACTCTCAAAAATGTTATTGTTTTTAAAGGGGTAGTTCAACCCAAAATATCATCATTTACTCACCACAATGTCATTCCAAACCTGAATGACTTTCTTTCTTTGGAAAATAAAATAAATTTGAGTCTGTGTTTTGTTTTTAGTTTTTTTTGTTTGTTTGTTTTTTTGTCGATACAATAGAAGTCAAGGAGAGCCAACATTCTTCAAAATATCATCTTTTGTGTTTCACAGAAGAGAGTAAATGATGTAGCATTTAATAGCAGTAAATGTACATTACGGCATCACTCAAAATCAGTCCTTTACCGTCAAGTGCATTTCTATGTGACAAAAGTCCCTGTCCTAGTTTTATTTATTCATTTATTTTTGGGCTGGATTTGTCCAGGGATTAATTTTAGCACAGCCCTGTATGTACCGTATGAGAAAAATGATTAATGATGTATATGCCTGAGCATGCATGACCTAATTCTGTAATATAAATAAATAAATAAAAAAATGTTAAGCTAGACTTGCCACTTCAGTCATTGTTTATTTCTTAACAGCTCTAAAACTTGAACTATACGCCTGAAAACACTCAAGGTTCAACATGCACTTGAATTGTTTTCCCAGTGTGTAAGTGTTCTCTTCACAATGGTCTCGAGAGATAAAAGAGCAGTAGTTGGTAAACTTGTGGTTATAAAAAGCTTATCATTCTGACAAGCCTAGCAGTTGCCATGCCAACACAAGAGCTAAAGTGCCTACATCTCAATTCGGGGAGACAGCAGATCTAAGAGGAACGTGATGGGGTCAGCGACTGCAGCGGCTCATCCCTCATATCATTTTCACCAATATAATCTGTAAATATAATTAATGAAGTGTTTTTAATTTTAATTAGTGCAAAAAATGGGATTGCATCCAGCCATATGATTACAACTATATTTATAGCTTCTAAGAATGTATTAAAAAAATACATAGAAAAGTATATTTATAAAACAACTTAAATCTGCTATGTTGCCTGGCAACTGCATGTAAACAGTCTATAGTTGGAATAATTTAACTTTATGCAATAATACAAAATATTATTTATTTATTTGTTGGTTGATTTAGGTATTTGTTTATTTATTTTTAAAGTTCGTTCATTTGTTTAAAGAAGCACAATTTGCATATTTCAAACTAGGAATACAACAATCATATACACCTTATAACCTTAAAGTCCCCCTGCAGTCAATAACTGTATCCCTTAAAACTCACCTTTGATAATCAAAATTTTATATATATATATATACACTCACCTAAAGGATTATTAGGAACACCATACTAATACTGTGTTTGACCCCCTTTCGCCTTCAGAACTGCCTTAATTCTACGTGGCATTGATTCAACAAGGTGCTGAAAGCATTCTTTAGAAATGTTGGCCCATATTGATAGGATATCATCTTGCAGTTGATGGAGATTTGTGGGATGCACATCCAGGGCACGAAGCTCCCGTTCCACCACATCCCAAAGATGCTCTATTGGGTTGAGATCTGGTGACTGTGGGGGCCATTTTAGTACAGTGAACTCATTGTCATGTTCAAGAAACCAATTTGAAATGATTTGAGCTTTGTGATATGGTGCATTATCCTGCTGGAAGTAGCCATCAGAGGATGGGTACATGGTGGTCATAAAGGGATGGACATGGTCAGAAACAATGCTCAGGTAGTCCGTGGCATTTAAACGATGCCCAATTGGCACTAAGGGGCCTAAAGTGTGCCAAGAAAACATCCCCCACACCATTACACCACCAACACCAGCCTGCACAGTGGTAACAAGGCATGATGGATCCGTGTTCTCATTCTGTTTACGCCAAATTCTGACTCTACCATCTGAATGTCTCAACAGAAATCGAGACTCATCAGACCAGGCAACATTTTTCCAGTCTTCAACTGTCCAATTTTGGTGAGCTCGTGCAAATTGTAGCCTCTTTTTCCTATTTGTAGTGGAGATGAGTGGTACCCGGTGGGGTCTTCTGCTGTTGTAGCCCATCCGCCTCAAGGTTGTGCGTGTTGTGGCTTCACAAATGCTTTGCTGCATACCTCGGTTGTAACGAGTGGTTATTTCAGTCAAAGTTGCTCTTCTATCAGCTTGAATCAGTCGGCCCATTCTCCTCTGACCTCTAGCATCAACAAGGCATTTTCGCCCACAGGACTGCCGCATACTGGATGTTTTTCCCTTTTCACACCATTCTTTGTAAACTCTAGAAATGGTTGTGCGTGAAAATCCCAGTAACTGAGCAGATTGTGAAATACTCAGAACGGCCCGTCTGGCACCAACAACCATGCCACGCTCAAAATTGCTTAAATCACCTTTCTTTCCCATTCTGACATTCAGTTTGGAGTTCAGGAGATTGTCTTGACCAGGACCACACCCCTAAATGCATTGAAGCAACTGCCATGTGATTGGTTGATTAGATAATTGCATTAATGAGAAATTGAACAGGTGTTGCTAATAATCCTTTAGGTGAGTGTATATATGAATGTACTTTTCCTGTAAAAATAATTTCTTCATGTCTTTAGAGGTTTTAGTAGCTTGAATGTAACACTACAAATAACTCCAAAATCATACACTAGAGTTGTGTGGGGTGGGGGTAAATTAAGCACGATCTGCTGTGACGTCACAATCATGTTGCACTGTGGTCTATGAATCTGCCTCAAGTGTACATATTGAGTAAACTCGCTCCCTCAGTCAAAATTGAGGGGTCGAGGGTCTGTCCAAATAAAGTTTTCCTTTCCCACTTGATGAAGTTCCCTCAAGGGGAAGTGCTTAAGGAAGTCCACAAGTGTATGTCTAAAAGTGGAGTCAAACGCAGCCATCCAGTGAACTGAAACGTAAAAAGTCCCACAATGCACCGTGAAAACTAGGGAGCGTCGATGCCCACAATGTTCCCTTAACAGAAGTTCTTAAGGGCGAAACATAAATCACATGAGCCAACTCAATACACATCATAACACGTGATAGATGTATTGAAAAAAACAAACTGTCATTTAATTCTATTTCAGCTTAAACATACATTGTTAGACAGGTAGGCCTACTGAACCTATAATCTAGCTAACATTTATAATTAATTAATGGCTGAAATGTTGCATGAATATGTAACAATCAGAATATTTGTTGAAGGGTGTGGATTCTGAAATCCTAATGAAATTTATAATCAAAGCCTTAATCAGTATTTATCCTCCTACATATTAAGATGATTTAAATGATTTCTTCTAATTTGATTGCTTATTATTCTTTTCATATGATCTCTAAAGTTTGTATTTGATCTCTGAGGAGTGACTGAGGGTCTGGCCCATGCCAGGAATGCAGTAATAGTGCTTACTCATTCAGCCTGGCTTCCAGAGATGAAATATGGATTTGTCTTTCATTTATATTATTTATTTTTTACTGAAAGACTAGAGAATAAGATGGATGTTTTCTGTACTTCTTACTGAGAGAAAGAACATGTTATCAGTATGTTTTGGGAAAGTTTCTGGTCAGAGCTGGAGCTCGACCAACTCCAACCTTGAAGAAGCTGTGTATGTGCGCTAGTATTCTTTGTTACAGATTAGTATTGGTGTATAACTGGTATTCTGCTTGAGACCTGCCGGTGCCTATTCATGACCTGGAAGGTCACAACGGGCTTAATTCTGGGGTTACCGGGGTCAACAGATGGAAATTTACTATGACTAACTATTTTCTCTTAGCCGATCAGAATCATTCAACCTGAAGTAACGACGTAGCTAGACCTTGATAAGAGTATAATTGTTTTGAGAAATTGTATGTATATGCAGAGAGAGCGCGGCCTACAAACTCCCTGTGAGACCTGAAGACTTGAGGCTTCTGCTGATGAAACTGCAAACTATTCTTCAGTAAAATTTGTCTTTAATTAATCGCACTCCTGACTCTTGGTCTTCATTCTTCACATTTGGTCTTGGGTCCTAAACTGTTGTCCCCAACAATGTACTTTAAAGTGCACCTGTTTTGCTTGTTCAAATATTACCTTTCATGCAGTGTGTAATGTAGCTGTCTGTGAATGTAAACGGTCTGCAAAGTTATGAAGCCGAAAGTGCACAATAAATAAAGTTATTGTTTCCCAAAAGAAAGAATCAACTCTGAACTGCCTAAAATGAGTCGTCAGTATTCGAATCCCACTGTTACGGCTACATGTCTCTAGGAAACACATTTGCATAATGCCCATCTATGGTTTTCATTGGTTGCCCGTGAACAATCTCTGCTTTGACCCGCCCTCAAACACTGTAGCTGGTTCATGTTGTGCACATGTCGAGAAGACACTGTTTTCTGCTCTGCAAAAGCAAATTCTCTTTGTATACACTTCCAAAAGTTGAGGATGTGAAGAGTGAGTGGTTAAAATTACCACAGAAATACAACAGTAGTATAACCTTTTGATGATTGCTTCTCAAATCTCTGTGAGGTCAAAATGGGATTTACAAAGTCAAGTCACCTTCATTTATATAGCACTTTTAACAATATAGATTGTTTCAAAGCAACTTTACAGTAATAAAAGGTAATTAATGGAAGAGAGATTGTTTTGGCTGTACATCTGCTTTAGAAAAAAAAAACGTTATTGTCCAGCTAAAGTAAGTTTTCGATTGATTCATTTCCGTTTTATGTAATCATTAGCTATTGTCTTACACAACACCATTTTCATCCAAAATAGAAATGCGTTTCGGCCACTCATCTGCATGGCAACAACGCCCGGCGGCTAGAGAACGCAGACCTTGAAACAGGTTTTGGAATAGTTTTGAAACGATACTGCTATCATCCCCGTGCAAACCTAAAGAAAACACGAATCCGTGAGAACGATGACGGCATGCATTACATGTTTAGTCCACAGGCACGTTTAAATACGAATGTGCACAGGCACATAGTTTTCTTTTACAAAAAGACTGCCAAATGACTTGACTGGCATGCTTAGTAAAGCATTTTTAGTCGTTTCCAATAATTTCGGTAACGTTTTCATCTGTACAGAGGGAAAATGAAGTGAAGGAGGCCTTCACAGGGGAGAGTCTAGTTGACACGGTCTCTGCTGACACTTCAGGGCTGCGTCATGTCTAGGCGCAGGTCCACCATCTGATCTGGATAAGTCCTGGATCTGGCAGACTACTGTAAACTTTGGGATAAACAGAGACACTAATATTAGCGCAGATGCTATTCTTCTTATGATGTAAGGAGTACATCAGGTGTTGTAGGAAGTGTTCCCGGTTCCGGCAGACCTATTTAATGCAGCCTAAATGATAATTTACTGTAAATTATTTGAATAATAGAAATTGATAATGTTCTATGTGTATGCCAGGTTAAAGAGATGTGTTTTTAGTCTAGATTTAAACTGACAGAGTGTGTCTGCTTCCCAAACAATGCTAGGAAGACTGTTCCAGAGCTTAGGTGCTAAAAAGGAAAAGGATCTACACCCTGCAGTTGATTTTGATATTCTAGGTATTATAAACTGGCCAGAGTTTTGAGATTGTAATAGACGTGAAGGACTATAATGTGTTAAGAGCTCGTTCAAGTAGAGGGGAGCTAAGCCATTTAGTGCTTTGTAAGTAATAAGCAACATTTTAAAATGTATGCAATGTTTAATAGGGAGCCAATGCAGTGTTAACAGAACTGGGATAATATGGTCATACTTAATGGTTCTAGTAAGAACTGCTGCGCTTTGGATCAGCAGGAGTTTATTTATTAAGTGTGCAGGGCAACCACGAGTAGAGCATTACAGTAATCTAGCCTTGAGGTTATGAACGCATGAACTTAGTCTTCTTCATTTTGCATTGAGAGCATATGTCGTAATTTAGATATATTTTTTAAGATGTAAGAATGCCATTTTACAGATTAGATTAGATTAGATTAGATTCAACTTTATTGTCATTACACAAGTACAGGTACGAGGCAACGAAATGCAGTTTGGGTCTAACCAGAAGTGCAATAGCAGCAAGTGCAGGACATGAATATGTACTGAATAAATATAAAGATGGCTATTACTATAAATAGTATTTACAGATAGATATGTACTGAATATAATATACAGATGGATGTTGCTATAAACAGTTTGCAGATAGATATATACTGAACAGAATTTACAGATAGATATGTACTGAATATATATATACAGATGGCTATTATTGTAAACAGAATTTACAGATAGATAGATATATACTGAATGTAATATACGGATGGATATTACTATAAACAGAATTTACAGGGTAGATATGTACTGAATATATATACAGATGGATATTACTATAAACAGAATTTACAGGGTAGATATGTACTGAATATATATACAGATGGCTATTACTATACTATAATGAACGATATAGTGCAAATGAGCATATTCTAGTTAGGTAGTATTGCAAGATGCATATATGAACAGGTGTTACTGTAGTAACAGTCGATAGTGCAAATGAGCATATTCCAGTTAGGTAAGTAGTGCAAGATGCATATATGTACAGGGGTTACTGTAATAAACAGTCGATAGTGCAAATGAGCATCCAGTAGTGCAAATAACAAGTGAAGGCAGATGTGAGGGGGAGAGGAGGGTTATCAGTATATAGGGGGAGTGGGATCAACGAAGGGTTAGAGTTCAATATGGAGACAGTTCTGGGAAAAAAACTGTTCTTTAGTCTGCTGGTCCTGGTCCGGAGGCACCTGAAACGCCTACCAGAGGGCAGGAGAGAAAACAGTTTGTGGGCTGGGTGAGAGGAGTCCTTAAGGATGCTGCAAGCTCGATGCAGACAGCGTTTCCTCTGGATGTGGTCGATGGCAGGTAGTGGAGTCCCTGTGATGCGCTGGGCGGTTTTCACCACCCGCTGTAGTGCCTTGTGCTCTGCAGCAGAGCAGCTCCCATACCATACTGTAACACAGTTGGTCAGGATGCTTTCTATTGCGCAGCGATAGAAGTTCACCAGTATAGCCGAGGATAGCTGATTCTTCCTCAGTGTCCTCAGGAAGAAAAGACGCTAGTGAGCCTTCTTGACCAGGCTGGAGGTGCTAGAAACGTGGCTTTCAAATGAAAGATTGGTATCAAAGAGCACACCCAGGTTCCTAACTGACGACGAGGACTTGACAAAGCAGCCATCAAGTGTTAGACAGTATTCTAAGTTACTACGTGCAGAGGTTTTTGGTCCAATAATTAGAATCTCTGTTTTTTCAGAATTAAGTAGTAGGAAATTACTAGTCATCCATTTTTTTATATCAGCTATGCATTCCGTTAATTTTGTGAATTGGTAAGTTTCGTCAGGGCGAGAAGAAATATAGAGTGGAGTATCATCAGCATAACAGTGAAAACTAACGCCATGCTTCCTAATGATATCTCCCAAGGGTAGCATGTACAGGGTGAAAAGCAACGGTCCTAGCACTGAGCCCTGCGGTACTCCATACTGAACTTGTGATCGATATGACACCTCTTAATTTACTGCTTCAAACTGATAATGGTCAGATTGCCAACATAATTTTCGAGTCTATTTAAAAGAATGTTGTAGTCCATAGTATCGAATGCAGCGCTAAGATTAATTTATTAGATTAGAGTAACATTAATAGAGAGATACAACCACGATCGGATGATAAAAGCAAATCATTTGTAACTCTGATAAGAGCAGTCTCAGTACTATGATACGGTCTAAATCCTGACAGGAAATCCTCTGAGATACCATTTCTTTCTAAAAAGGAATATAGTTGTGAGGATACTGCCTTTTCTAGTATCTTTGACAGAAAGGGTAGATTCAAGATCGGCCTGTAAATTACTAATTCTGTATGATCAAGTAGCGTTTTTTTAATAAGCGGTTTAATCATAGCCAGCTTAAAAGTTTTCGGTAAGTATCCTAATGACAAAGATTAATATTAAGCAGGGGACCTGACCTCTGGCAGCATCTCTTTCAGTAGCTTAGTAGGTATAGGGTCTAGCATACATGTTGTTGATTTAGATGATTTAACAAGTTTAGACAATTCTTCCTCTTCTATAGCAACGAGTGAATGCACAGGAACATAGTTTTCTTTTACAAAAAGACTGCCAAATTACTTGACTGGCATGCTTAATAAAGCATTTTTAGAAATACCCTTTCTGTCAAAGATACGTTATCAGTTTGTGAATGAAAATTCTGATGCGATACTGTAGTAGACGGTTGCATAATTATAATTTTCTCTCTAATATTATCAATCTTGGAAATAAAGTCATAAAGTCATTATTGCTGTGCTTTTTGGAAACGTCAGAGGTTGAAGCTTTATTTCTTGTTAGTTTAGTCACTGTATCAAATAAATACCTAGGGTTGTGTTTGTTTTCTTCTAAAAGAGTTGAAAAATAAGGAGATCTAGCAGTTTCTGTACGCAATCGTGCTCTCTTTCCATGAAATGCAAAAAACCTCTAGTTTAGTTTTTTTCCAGCTGCGCTCCATTTTTCTGGTTGCTCTCTTAAGGGCCCGAGTGTGCTCGTTGTACCACGGCGTTGAACTATTTTCTTTAATCTTCTTTAAGCGCAAAGGAGCAACTGTGTCTAAAGTGCTGGAAAAGAGAGAGTCAATGGTTCTGTTGCAAAATCGAGTTCTTCTAAGCTATCTGGGATGCTGAGGAGATGAAACTGATCAGGAAGATTATTTATAAAGCAATCTTTAGTGGTAGGAAATGATAGTTCTACCATATTTGTACCAAGGAGACGGCTTTGCAGCCTTGGCTAACTGAAGTGTACACAAGATTAGATAATGATCTGACGCCGAATTCCAGCGGCATCAACATTGATTCCATATGACAATATTATATCTAAAGATGGGATAGTACCCACTTTATTTGGACCAACTTGCTCCTCAGAATCACAACCTGTAAGTATGATTAAGTATTGATGTATTTTCTACCGGGTGTTTAAAATACTGTACGTAGTTTTGTGTTTTACATTGTGTAGGTCTCCGGTTAACCGCCTAACCAACGCTATCTCACAACCAATTTGTACGTATTTAATGAGGTGGCTAATTCATACAAATTTGTATAATTTGTCTAAACCCCAGTGACAAGTAGGTTTAGGGGTGGAGTTAGAGGGAGGTCATTCATACAAATTCATACGAATTGGGCAACTCATAAAATCCGTACGATTTAGCAAAAAATCGTCTCATTTCTACAAGTGATGTCGTATGAATTTGTACAAATTAGCCACCTCGTAAAATATGTACGAATTGTCGTGAGATCAGGCTGGGCTAACTCACATTATTACTGTCTTACTGAAATACTACTGCTAATCAGCTGTGGGCCACTACTACCTAAAACTGTGTCTATTAATGCAGATTGTCTGTCATTCTTACTACTTTGAGTAAAGATAAAGGATGGAGCCAGATTTGTTTTACAAATGTTAATGTTTTATCAGTCATTCACGTTAGTGCTGGGCCAACGTATGCGCTGTTATTGATATAGTTCCTGAATGTGCACTGCAATAAATTAGAAATACACACACATCAGTTTTGTTGATGGACATATACTTGTTAATAAGGTCACTGATAGGGAGGAATTACAATTGCAACATCTCATAATGTACCTCAAAATAAGTAGCGTATCACTGAGAAATGTCCTGCTCAAGTCATCCTTGCGATGGAGGTTCGGGTTAAATAACTAGTTCTAGTTTCATCATCGGACTCACGCTCGCATTGTTTTACTGGATAACTACTGGATTACTGTCTTTGCAGTAAGTACCATCACTGAGCTTTAGAAAGCCTCCGGATGGAGCTGAATTTCAGTTCACAACAGACTGGGTCATCTAGCCAATCAGAGCAGAGTAGCTTGTGGAAAAGTGGGATTTAGAGAGACAAATCATCAGATGAGTCGTTTAAGAATCACTGAAAAATGTGGTGATGTGCAACGTATATTATGAGAAAATGAAAGTGTTTTTTGACCTTTGATGCATGTAAACCTGTTGTTGGAGACCTCCAAAACAAAATTAGGAGCCTTTAAAATAGCATAATAGGGGCACTTTAAATAACACGTCAAAAAATATCAGTTCTGCTGTTGTTCATAAATACCAGTAGTGACTAGAACGTTGTCATGTCACCATCAGTGTCCCAATGTGTAGTGAGTCCTTGTCCTTGTCCTTACCAGTGCCCGAATTCATGTACACGATATACTGATTCACAACCTAGGGAGCTAATTTGTGACGCACTTTGCAGTGCTCGTACCTGACAGTACACTGCAATTTTAAAGAGAAAATACTGGTGTTGACTGATGGCTTTGCACATGGTTTGTCTTAAAACACATTAAAACCACCATATAGACATATAAACAACATGAAAAAAAAAAATTCACCACAGGGGTATTTAACAAGCTGTACTTGTTAAATATTGTATAAATGTATAAATTATTATATTAATACATTTATAAATATAATTATTTGTGTTGTAATTATTGTATTGTGAAAAGTGAGTGCTCCATATACTTGAGGGGAGGCATTAGTGATGACAGCCAAAAGGTAAATCATTTCAGAGGCAAAGCTAATTACTACATGTTGATGAAAGATTACAAACATGCATTTGAATTATTCTGAATAATGTGCACTGATTAATCATCCACAAGAACATGCATTAAGAAAGTAAATGCAACCAATTTGGATTTTAACCATAGTGAAGTCACTGAGACTCATGACTTCTTGTGCTTTACAGCTTTAATTTACTATTCCAAATTAAAATAATTAAAAACCAAATCCTCAAACCAAACCATTTTTTTTGTTTAATGAGACAGTCAGCTGTAAAACTGAGAAGGAATTGGAGATGCCTCACAGCCTGGAAAGCAGATTTGAGTATAACCTGTGCAGGGTGGCACAGAATCAGGAACAGATGTTAAAATCATGGATGAGGGAATCCTGCCTCTCTCTCTTTAGCACTGTCAGCGAGAGCCAGACAAGATGGCGGAAGGAATCCCATGAGCAAAAATACAAAATGAAAATGGACAGGGACACACACACACAAACACACACACACACAACAAGTCAAGCGTTCACAGCTCTGACAGCTATTGGGAAATCCAAATAAACAAAAATAGATTAACACACCCACACACCAACATAACCTATTGGAAGTTATCACCCAACTGTCAAAGCAGAGGAATATGAAACTGGAGGTGATAGCATGAAAGCTGATTAGTTTTGATTGAGTCAAAATAAACCTGGGGACCAACTGCTGTTTGGTGCACTCATGCCGAAACTGATTAACCACCGATACACAGACGTGCCGACAGCTCGTACCTGACAGAAATATTTCCCTGTTTATGTGTGTCTGAGATTGTGCCCATTAAAGAAAAGTCCACAAAGAAATGTTTGTGTCAATTGTTTCTCCTAGACAGCAATGAGATTAAATTAAGATCAAACTCAGTTTAAATTCTGACTAAACAGTTATAGCTTCTAAAACATAAAGGTTCCAAAAGGGGGTTTTCGTAGTGCCATTTTTGGTTCCCCAAATAATCTTTCAGTGAATCATTTCTTGGTGTGAAGAACATTTTAAACATCTAAAGAACCTTTTTGTAGAATATAAAGGTTCCATGGATGTTAAAGGTTCTTTGTGGAACCATCAAGGCCAATAGAGAACATATACACAGATAGATTTTATAGTTCTGTATAATCTTACTGCATGTCAACAATTGTCTCATATTTGCCTATTTCACTTTTTAAAAAACTGTAGGTGAAACATAAGACAAAGTCATCTACTATATAGAGGGAGTTTTCTTCGTGCCCTTTTGTATTTGACAAACATATACTGAACACTGCTGGAAATATTCATGCATGCAAGCATTCATATGTGCAAGCACAAAAATACACACTCATACACAGGCACACAAATTACTAACCAATGAGACTGTGTTTGCCCCTTACTGCACCTGTCGGGAAGGGTTAGATTAGTTCATGATTCAGTTGGCAGGAATCAAATCAAACCCACATGCAGCTTTTAGAAAGCCGAGCAGGTGAGCAGGAATTTAGCCTTCCTGTGGCTTTTCAGGCCAGCGGATAATGTTGCATGTGGTCATTAGAGAACAATTCATAAATTATATAATAAATTCAGTTTTAGTTTACAAAACACTGACCTTATGGGGTATTACATGGTTCATGCAGTACAATATGTCTACATTTCTGACATCATTAAACCGGAGACAGATGGACAGATGAATATGAGTTTTTTCATGCTATGGCAATGCTAGCTGAATTCATTTTTTATGTGTATTAGAACTATTAGGGATGAAATTATGATGTCAGATAACCTTCATGAATAATATTACAATGCAAAATGTTTAATGGTACTAAAATAGTCTTTACTGTCTTTATGCAAAATATAATTTCTTGCAATGTTCCAAGTGTTTATATAACAGTTCAACAGCAGACTTTTTACAACCTTACGCTAGTAGGTGGCAGCAAATGAACGTGTTTATGACTGAATCAATAAAAAACGAGGATTCATTCAGGAATGAAACAGGCAACTGTCCTTTTGAGTGAGTCATTTAATAATTCACTCAACCAATTCAAGGAAATAAGGTACTGTATTAATGAACTGATCGTTCATTCAAACAACAATCTTTCAGGAAGGAAAAACAACTGTGTGGTTCTGCTGTGGTTTTGTGTGTGACTACTTTCATTAACTTGCAATAACCTGCTGTTTAAAATCTAAATCACCCAGTATTAAACTTAAAAGCAATATGCCTATCACACAATTTTGCATCCACAGTGAAATCCTGAATCCACAGTGTAAATGTGAGGTCACATTACTAAAAGTTCACAGGTCAAGAAAGCTCAATTGTCTTGGTGGCGATGTATAAAGTACAGCTCACTTTCAAACAAAGTGGCTTTCTGTTGGTCAACACGGCAAATTCACATGACCAACTGAACCCAATGCGAAATCTGTGTGGGGAAATCTTTTGAAATTCCCGATCACGTGGATTCCTGTTTAAATGACTGAATTCCGTCCTAAAAAATTCGCCGAATAATGGTGAATGCACTGCACCATAAGAAAGCATACTTCCACACACAAGAGAGTCTTTTGAAAAAAGTCATTTTTACATACTTGTCAATTGAGCTTCTGTATAAAAGCAATATTGATCATTGATCATACACCCTAAACAAAAATGGTAAATGGTACTAAAAGTGGTTCATTGGCTTGTAATCATAAGAGAACCACTGTCACCTTTGTCAAATGGTGCTATGTAGAACCATAGAACCACCCCATTCTCCTCCTCAGATTTTAGATCTGATGTTACTCCACTCTCATATTTTTGCTATGAATGAGAATTTACAACAATCACTTTTATGCTTTTCTGAGGTCAAAAAGTCTTGTGTGGGGGCCCGGGAATATTTCCTAATAGGGGAGCCTTGGGGGCAAATTGTTGAGAACCACTTTATCTTAACACACTGTATTTTAATGTCCTTTTTAATCCTTTCCCCAACTAAACTGAGAAACTAAGGGAGAGTTAGAGAACCTTTAAAGAACTATACAGGGCCTTAACAGAGTGCTATATAGCACCTTAACCACCCCAAAGAACCGCTGAAGAACCACACTGGGCTTAACAGGTTCTTTATGCAGTAACGGTGCTATATATAGTACCTCAAACTCCCCAAAGAACTGCTGAAGAACCACATTTTTTTGTGTGTGTATTAATAAAATATATTTACATAGATCAGTGCTAAAAAGAGTGTGTTATGGCATAATCGGGATGGATATAAGCTATCCACTTTATTTGCAACATAAGAACTTGTGTGAATGTGGTTGTAGCACAAATCATTTTTGGTAACACTTTAGTATGGGGAACACATATTCACTATTAACTACGACTTTTGCCTTAGTAAACTCCTAATTTACTGCGTATTAATAGGTAGTACGTTTTTGTAGCGTTTAGGTATTGGGTAGGATTAAGGGATGTAGAATAAGGTCATGCAGAATAAGGCATTAATATGCTTTATATAAGTACTAATAAACAGACAATATCCTAGTAATATGCATGATAATAAGCAACTATTCAATAGCGAGAATTGAAAAATAAAGTGTTACCTAGTTTTTATCTAGTAATTATCTATTTAGCATCTAATGAATCTGAAGTGTTGCACATTTACAGAAAAAAGCTTAGCCTACTTCCACATCGCAAAATAAGGTGGATAGGCTTACTGCATTTACAGTTATCAAAACTATTGTTTACAATTGTATATTATGTAAAAAGTACACATGGTTATAATGTGTGCTTATATTAAAATAATTTTTGCTTCGTGTCCAGATATGACCAAAGAGAACAGCAGAAAGTAACTAGATCCTTCACACACAGGCATGGAGCCAGATTACTGCAGGCATCAGCACGACTCAGTTTAGTTAGTCTGAAGTTTCTCTGATCTGTGATCAGTGACAGCTGTGGCCAGATGTTGATTTGAGCATTCTGCCATTGTTATAATTATAGCAGATAAGATCTGAGACGTGGAGACAATTAGCTGGTGGACCAAACGACTGAAGAACTAACATAAATCTGGCGAAGCATGAAGACAGTGCACGTTCAGTTTAATTTACGCCCAAGATGAAGAGAAATTTTATCCCAAGAAAAAAGTAATAATGAGTCCATATGTTCATATGTGCACACTTGCCTGTTATTAAAACCACACATGGCTTGTTCCCATCATAACGACAGCCTAACTCTCCTGACATTATTACACATTTGCAGCACTGAGCTGGATAATGTCAGCAGTCGTCAGAGCAGGATATTGCATTGCGGGTGGCACCGGGCTGATAAGCGTTATGATGAGGAGCAAGGTGTGATGAATGACCTCCGTGTGTATGATATAAGACCAACCCAGGGGGTCACATCCACCTCCACATCCATATCCGTATCTTCTTCTTGAGGTTTCCATCTGGCATTATAGGGAATAGTCATTAGATGAGATAAACATTCGAAAACATGATCAGTAATGTGTAATAAATCAAGTTCTAATTAATAAAGTTCAAGTGTTTGAGCTTGGCCAGATTCTATACATCTACAAGTATTTTCATTTACAAAGTTCCGAAGGTGCTGCATAAGAGGAATGACCCTGGCAATCCAGAAAAACTGCCCGAGGCTATGGAGCGAAGTTAGTATATATCACCATTTAATCAGTCAGCTAAAACAAAATGTACTGCAGTAATCAAAGAGCATTGGCTGTGTTTGTGTAACATCGGCTGATTACATCTAGATGTGGAAATTCACTTAAAAAGCAAAAGAATGAATAGCATATGTCTACGGGTGTGTGATGCACAGTTTATTTATGTGTGTCTTTCCATGTGTGTGTGTGTATATGTGTATATGTGTGTGTGTGAGGATGTAAGTGCTTTCCAGAGATGTGGCCGAGGCAGACGGACCACTTTGCATCCCATCACTCATGCTGTGGAATCCTGCTCAGGTAATTGGGAGTAAAAGCAGGGAAAAGAGCAAAGCCTTTTTAAGACAACGTGCACCTTTTTAAATTGACTGATTTGATTGCAAATTCAATATGACAAAGCCTCTCTTTGCTGGCTTGTTTTGTAATTGCCCCAGGGAACTGCTCCAGAAAGAGGGAGGAGAGGCAACATAAATGAACCAACCTTTAGCTTTACTTTCCAAAATGAACGAGGCAAAAGATGCATATTGGCAGGAAACACACTGCTGTGTCATGCCGGTAAGTAAGCACATTGTGAAAAGTAGAAAAAGAAGAATTGTCAAATGCTTTTTGATAATTAGTTGGCAAAAGTTGTGCAAGAGAGTTGCTTTATCATGGCAAATTAATTTACATTTACATTTAAACTCTTGGCAGGTGCATTTATTTAAAAAAAAATAAAAAAATAAAAAAATACAAGATACAGTAAATCGAGTAGATACATTAAAATCCTCTAAGCAAGTGGATAAAGTTTCAAATCAAGCAGAAACAGTTTATACAAACCCATCCATTCTTCAGACTGAAGAGTCAGACAAACCATGCTGCTAAAATTGTGTAAATGGCAGTAGAATTAGAAACTGAGAACCAGTTCTTATAATTTTTTTTTAACAAATCAAAAATCTACAGCGCAACCAGTGTAGATAAGCCCCAGGAACTAGGAACTTTGGGGTGGTACTCAGTGTGTTTTGACCGTAAAACTCTCCCCCTCAGAAAGTCCCTGCTCGCGAGGTAGTACTTTTTCAAATTTCAGGAACTTTCAGCGATGGGACTTGGGTGCTGAACATGCTGATTGGTAGAGTTAACAGCATTTTGATTGGTTGAATCCACAAAACATTTTATTTCAACCACCATTTTTTTGGTTTGTTGCGGTGTGTGCAGTAAGAGTTGTTTGCTATCGAATCAACAGTGGAGTTGATTAAAAGATACGATCGATGGACCAACAACGAGGTTCAGGCTTTATTAAGCTTATATGCGGAGGACAACATCGCACACAGTCCTACATTGAGACTGCAATAGAAACGCAGCTAGTAACAGGTCGGGGGGGGGGGGTTTAACAGATAAAGTTTAGTTCAGTTTTGTTTAACAGATAAAGCCAATTATATATATATATATATATAATTTTTTTTTTTTTTTTTTTTTTTTTTTTAAAGGCGTAGTTATAGAGTAGTTATTAAAAGTTGGTGTTAACACCTTTTTTAAGAATTTTTACTTTTGTTTATTATTAAATCATTTGCCAATTGAATTGAATTTTTCTTTAATGTACTAAAAATATTGTTAATGAGACTGATAAGGAATCATAATCATTCTTTATGATTCCCATTAATTCACTCTTAGAAAAAATGTCCAATGGGGTTCTATAAACCTTAAAAACAAATGTTTAGAGTTTTGTGTTTGAACTCAAGTTTTTCTATTTCTATGGAATCGCTGTCGATGAGTAATTAGCTGGTGAAGTGGATTTACTTATTGTAGAGTTAACGAGTTATCATGAGCATTGTAATGTTTGAAGTGAATGTCATAACAAATATCAGTTAACCCGGAAGATTTTAAGACGAGTACTTATTCATACATCCGTAAGATCTTACCTTCATGCTGTGTAAATACAAACCAGAAGACAGAGCGCTAAAAAGGGGCGGGGCTACATATACATAGAATTCTTTCTTGACTCAATTTTAAAGGGGTGGTTGATTATGATTTCACTCTTTTAACTTTAGTTAGTGTGTAATGTTGCTGTTTGAGCATAAACAACATCTGCAAAGTTACGACGCTCAAAGTTCAAAGAAAAGGGAGATATTTTATTTTAAAGAAATTGCTTTTTAAGGACAAACGGCCGGTACGGACTACGACAAGCTTCTCATGGGTTAGTAACATCACTAACCCTACAATTTACATAAACCCCGCCCCCGGGAACACGCAACAAAGGCCATGTTGAGAAGAGCAAGAGTTATGTAGTAGTGTTGTTGCCATGCCTTCGAAACACTGTAATTTTTTTCCCCGATTGCAGGTCTTCTTTGTTCAGCCTTCCTATGGATGCTGGACGAATGTATTTTTAACTCCGATTCTGAACATTATAATCCAAATATAGCTATCTGTGCTGCACATTTTACGGAGCACAGCTTCCTCAATCAGTGCGAGTTCGCCGGATTCGCAAAAAAGCTTGTCCTCAAAGATGGAGCAGTTCCCACTTTAAAAGCAGAAGCTGTTGTTTATGGGTCATAACCCGTAAGTATGTTTTATTCTTTGTTGATGTGTTTTCCATGAATAGTTTCTATCGTTATTTTTATGCTGTAGCAAAGACGTAAACAAAGGGAAACGCTGTTTAGCTCCGCTAACCAGTTACCTAATTACTAATTAAAATGTATCCGACAAACACCTACAAACTTCTTTTTAACCCTTTTCGCATGTACGATCACACTGGTGTGATCAGTCTTGGCTGGTCCCTGGAGCATACAATCACACCGGTGTGATTAGAACGTTCAGTGCATCACGTGATCAACTGCTAAATTGCTCTTGCACTTTGGCTGGCGCTGAGCCAGAGACAGACGCGCTGAGCACTTGTCATATACAACAACTATTCAGTGTTTTCAACCACATAATTGTCACGAGGAAGGGGTCCGAGGAAGATGAAGACGAGGATAAGGTAAATACAAGGTTTATTAACAAAGAAAGCAAGGTGCGCAACAGTGTGCACTTAAGCACAGACAACTGAACTGAAAACAAGCAGGAACTTAAATACACAGATGATTAACTAAAATGACTAACAGCTGTGATGAATGTGATCAGTGTCCATGGTGACAGATTGTGGTGGGAAAATAGAACAAAGGAAGACATATGACCAAAGAAAACACCTGATAGTCCATGAAAACCAACACAAACAGAACGTGGTTGTGACATAACGGCCCCTCCGAGTAGGCGCATCCTAAAAGGAACAAGGACAGATGAGGGAGGGCAGGTTGAGGTTTTGGAGGTGGGCGAGGAGATGGAGAAGGGTTGGAGAGGAGCAGGCAGAGGGTTGGCAGACAGGTTGATTTGCAGACAGATAGGCAGGCGGGCAGAGCTTCCATGGAGGAACTGGAGGGAGTGCCTGATGACAGCCCATGGTGACGTCGATGGAGGGAGGAACCATGGGGTGGGCGTGGCCAACGACCTACTGCAGCCCTAGGGGTGGAGAGCCGAAGCGCAGCGGGAGGTCCGTGACGCAGGGGTGACGACTGACCAAGGGGGAGCAGGAGGGATGAGGGAACCTGGTGAAGCCGCAAGGTCAAGGGATTCTGGTGGTTCCGAGGGTGGGAGGAGCCACGGTGTAGTCAACAGGTCCCAGGGCCGAGGTGACGCGAAAGGATCCGAGGCCGGAGGCAGAGCCAACGGATCCCCTCGAATGGGCGAGGCTGGTGAGTGCTGGTCCTGAGGCTTATTCGCACTGTGGGGAAACACAGGAGAAGGCACAGGACACCACGAAGACAGCTAAGGCAGGGCTGGAGGACTGGCGCTATTTAATTGTGAAAATGGGAGAGAGAGAGAGAGAGATCACAGGTAACAGTTCACAGA
This sequence comes from Rhinogobio ventralis, assembly GCA_039654625.1. Classification (NCBI taxonomy): domain Eukaryota; kingdom Metazoa; phylum Chordata; class Actinopteri; order Cypriniformes; family Gobionidae; genus Rhinogobio; species Rhinogobio ventralis. Next base: position 32,205,646 of record CM077198.1, read on the forward strand.
TTATAAGGGATGAATTGGTCTCTATGCTGGTTAAATCCAGCGATTCTGAAAGCTCACACAAATCAGGGTGGGGCAGAGTGGGAGGCAGTAATTCTGTGTTCCAGTCTATGAGCCAGTCCTCACCAGTGTCCAACTCCACCAAAATTCCCTCCGGGACGGCTGTTGCCGGCTCACACCCCTGGTCAGACTCACGTGGGATCTTCGGCTCCGGGGCTGCGGTGGGTGCTGTCATCACAGGCTCCGTGTCAGCGGCGGGCAGAAGCTCTCCGTCTGCGGGGGGCTCAGGCGTTGTCGTCTCTGTGGTGCAGGGTGTTGGTGGGCTGTGCTCTGGGTCGGCCTGCGAGACATCTGTGGGGTGTGGCTGGATTAAGGTGTTGTTGTCCTCCGCTTCACCCACTGTGAATGTGGATCCATACGTCCACAGCGCAAAGTTGATGTATCCTTCCAGCGTCCAGCTGGTATCGCCACGGGGCATGACGAAGCGGAGGGCCTTGTCCAGACCACACCGGAATCCCTCCATCAGACAGACGTCATTGCAGATGGCTTGATGGCAGATATTCAGGAACACCTCCACGTATGGCTCCAGGTCTCTGCCACTCTGAAACAGGAATACTGTTGCTCCATTTACTAGTAGTTTGTTGCCCCTCATCGGGGCAACGTTGATGGACGCGATGTCCAGTCTTCTCATTTCTGGATCTGGTATTTTGTCACGCTGGGGTCGGAGGTAGGGATGGCTGACGCGAAACTGACGTTTCGAAGCTTTGTCGAGATCCCGAAGCGCAGATGTTTCGAAACACTGCTCCGAACTGTGATTCAAAACACCCATGTCACGTGACTACGGCTAAATGAAGCTTTGAAGTGTTTCATCAGGTGGCGCCTGTCGAAACTGCGTTTGATTGAAAGGGGCGGGAACAAACCACACAGTCACACATCTGTATGAACCTAATTCCCCACAGTTTAAAAGTGAAGTTAATTCTTCTTCACATCGTGGGTTTTTGTGAGAGATTTTGTGATAGCAGTGATTTTGTGATATAAGTGAGATTTATAGTGCGCTTTGGTTATATTTTGGCTAGATTTAAATTAGATATATATTGACTGATAGGTATAGACAATGACAGATAGTTAGGATAGATATAGTGACACATTCATATAGGCTAAGTTAGATAGTGACATAAGTTAGAGATATAGAATTATATAGATTCATAGGTGATATATATATTAATAGAATAAATACAAATGGATGCTCCACGTAAGAGATGCCGTACATTTGTGGTGTGGGAGCATTTCCATTTGGAAAGACCAAATAAAGTGAGATGTGTGTATTGTGATAGGCAGCTAACCTTCTGCAGCAATACATCATCCATGATGCGCCATTTGAGGAGCACTCATCCTGCCATTTTGGAGGGTGCAGAGGATGGTAACATTCCCCCTGTACCTAGGCCTGCTACTGACACTGCTCATTTGTATGTACTTGCTAAAAAATATTTGTGCATGCTAGCAACAAGCGTCCCTTGTGAGAGGATTTTTTCAAAGGCTGGAGAAATTATATGTAAAAAAAGAAGTCGGCTAAGTCCTTCAACAGCAGAGCAATTGATATTTTTAAATAAAAATGTTATGTAACAAATGTGACACATTGAGGCTTTATTTATTTTATTAATCTTCATTTTTCATGACCAAGAAAAACATATAGTTATTCACAATGAGGAGGCTACAGGTTACAAAACCAAGATCATGTAGCTGTCAGACAGATGTTAAAAACTATTTTTTTTACATGGATCATTGTCAAGGTTATTTCAGATCAACACAAAGAAAGCAAGGTGTGCAACAGTGTGCACTTAAGCACAGACAATACCAGACAACTGAACTGAAAACAAGCAGGAACTTAAATACACAGATGATTAACTAAAATGACAAACAGCTGTGATGAATGTGATCAGTGTCCATGGTAACAGATTTTGGCACAAAAATAGAACAAAGGAAGACGTGACCAACGTGGTAGGTCATGTGACAAGCAATGATGCATCACCATGGTAACAATAAAGTGATATTTTCTAAATAACGGTCGCCTTGAAAAACTCATACTGGGGGTCAGCCAGAATATTTTAAATTGACGTGTGAAAGGGTTAATCCCACTAGTGTACTTTGAATGTTGGTGTTTGTTGGCGTTTAAGTGATCAGTGTAAATACAGGCATGCTAAACATGGTTCTGTGTTTGATATGGCCACTTTAATAAATCCGTGGTTAGTCTTCATAATGGTCTCATCGCTCTGGCGATAGATATTTGGCTACACTCATTCTATAAAGACAAAACAAACAGTGCTATACAGTCACTAGCGATCACTATAGGTCCACAGTCTGTAATCGAATAATCCCTTTGAGAACTGTAGTATCATTTGTTAGAACGATTATATGAAAAAAAGGATACAAGGCAATCATGTATTCTTCTGTACTAAAGCTTTAATAAGGCTAAAACCATATATCAAAAGATAACATAGACAGTAGTAGCATTTACAAATAACAGCGTATCTACAAAGTATGAGACAACTAACGTTACAAATAAAAAAACAGCTGTTCTTGCACAGGTTCTGCTCGATCTTCTTCACTAATATTCTCTGGGTCTGATTCTGGCTTAAATTGTTACGGCAATATTGACACCATTGTTTACAATACACCTGAGCACATGCAACCACCCGTAATGGTAAGTGGTGTGACGTTTCCAGACAACGTGCACTTGGCCGTTAGCGAATCTACCTAACTCTCAATCTGAGCCCATTGCATATTTCTGAGGGAGGGGCTTCATAGAACCAGCTATATTTCCAAGAAGGGACACAGTGGTGTAGAATAAAGGTAAAATATGTGATAAAATATTATAAAATAATGTGTTTTTTTAAAAACAAAGTATGAACCCATGTTACAGTGCACCCCATAAACACAATCAAGCCTTCAAAAAAAGCTGATCAACCACCCCTTTAAGAACCCTTTATGCCAAAAAGGTTTTATATAAGGAGAAATGACTTTCTTTAATGTTTAACGTGTTATTTAAATTTTTGTGTTATAAAGTATGTTTATGAACTGTTTAATTCATAAAATTGTATTAAAATGAAAAAATGTTTTAAAACTAAATTAATGCAGTGCAGTGTGTGAATTTTAGCAGCATCTATCGGTGAGGTTGTGAATTGCAATCGACCAGCACTACAGTAGCCGACACAGGACAAAAATGTCGTCGTCAGAGAGAGCAGAGAGTGACTAGTGCTCTGTAGAGAAGTTTGTCCGTTTAGGGCCACTGTAAAAACATGACGCCGCAAAATGCCGACTTCACTGTAAGGGGACCCGCAGTGTAGGCTATGTAGATAGAAGGCTCATTCTAAGGTAATAAAAACATAACGGTACATTATACACCACTGAAAATATAGTTATCTATTATATTGCATTTCTGACAATAGATCCCCATAAATACTACACACTGGACCTTTAAATAAATCTAAATCCATAAAATGTCCCATGATGGAACCCCATAAAAGGTTCTATACATGAAGCATCTGACAGAGCCCTTTAAGGTTGTATATGGAAACTTTTCTTCTAATAGTTTGCCAGAGGAGTTTGTATGTTCAAGGGCTGCATGGTATTCACTGTGGTACACCATTACAAGAATCCAGTATTACAGCAAACTCTTGGCAAACACTGTCACAGATGAATTGCATGTTTTCCACAAAGTAATAGTTTTTCCAAGGATGGTGCCAATGCAGCCCTTACAGAAGTATAGAGTATCAGCACATTCTTGCCAAACATTGCCACAAATAAGAATGCAATTTGGCTGCAAATAAAGTTTTTGCAACTTCTGATATCTAGATGCCTCCTATAAATAGAAAAGATGTGTTTGCTGATTAGTGGTTAGTAATTCATGGATGTTGCTCATCGCACATTTCTGCTTTAATTGGCTTTTGCAGTGTTTTCGCAAATGGTCTAAAGGGCCATTTACATGCCCACTGAGTGTGTGACTAGATTTTGATTTCAGTGTGGCTTACCGATACATGATTCCAGCTGTGCTATGCACAATATGAAGCTTATTTAACAAAGTTCGGGAGGAGCATGTACAGATAATCCAGCCAATCAGCACAAGAGAAAGCCTATAAATAGCCACCTCTCACCTCCGTTCCAGTATCCCAACACCACCCCAACTCCGCACTCTTGGCTGGTTCCTATCCAGGCCAGAAAAGTCCAGGGGGAGTAGCCTTCTTCGGGTTCGTGCCAAATCTCAAGCTCAAGTCCTCCTCGAGGACAGCAAGCCAAATATATTGAAGGTCCAAATTGCAGTCTCAATGCAGCTTCAAAGGGCTCTACACGATCAGCCGAGGAATAAGGGTCTTATCTACCAAAAATATCTTTTTTTTATATACTTTTTAACTACAAATGCTCGTCTTGCACTAGCTCTGCGATGCGCCACGCATTACGTAGTCACGTTGGAAAAGATCACGTGTGACGTCGGCAGGTAGGGCGAAAAGCTCCATCTCATTTTCTCCACCAACTTCAAAAATCGACATCGTTGTTTTACCTTTTTTGTAAAGGCCGTTTGACTTAGTCTTTGCACATTCACTTTGTAAATACTGGGTCAGTACTTCCACCTAAGTCATGCGTGACCTTTCCAACGTGATTACGTAATGCATGGTCTACTGCAGAGCTAATGCAAGACGAGCATTTGTGGAGCCGATCATTTAGCTAGATAAGACCCTTATTCCTCGGCTGGGATCGTGTAGAGCCATTTGAAGCTGCATTGAAACCGCAATTTGGACCTTCAACCCGTTGGACCCATTAAAGTCTAGTATATGGAGAAAAATCCTGGAATACTTTCCTCAAAAAACTTAATTTCTTTTTGACTGAAGAAAGAAAGACATGAACATCTTGGATGCCATGGGGGTGAGTAAATTATCAGGACATTTTAAATCAGGAGTGACTAATCTTTTAAATCAAAATGGGTATTTATGGTTTATCTGTGCACGTCATTATTATTTTTCTAATTCATGTTCCTCGTAATCTTGAATCAAAATAACTTTCTGTCCTTCTTGCAGCATCATCTCTTCTCTTCTCTGATGATGTGTTTACTGGCGTCAGGGCGGTGCAACCTGTCACTCAAATGAGATCAACCAATAGAGAACCACAACCATCCAAGCAATTCCCCATGGACAAAATCCCAGTCTACATTTTTTCTTGTTCGATAAGCCGCTTCACTCAGATAAATGTCACAATAGGGAAGAAAAGACTATTGCAACTTTCATTTCATCCCGACTTTAAAAGTTTATACCATTTTATAAACTATACCATTATATACCATTTTATAAACTATACCACCTATACCATTTTAATGTATAAATTTTTATATAGGCTAAAAGAAGAGGCTGTGTTATACTGTGAATAGCATGTACAATTGCTCATTGGCTGACGCATTTGGTGTTCAATTATCACGTCACAAACAAAATGTGTAATGATTTCATTGTGCAACACAAAACAATGACACAATCAGATGCAGGGTGCTCAGCCATGTTCGTCTACTCTGTACAGAAGCCAAATGTGGTGTAATTCAAAGCTTTTGCCTCCTGTCCACCCACTCGTTCCTTTCAGTCATACCCCAGGCTCCGTGCCAGCACCAAGGCAAGGATTGTCATGGCCACTTTTTCTTCACAATGACTCGCCACCGACACATTCCCATTTTTCCTCTTTAACCTTTGTGTGGCACGGTCAGATGAAAACTTGAAGCTGGTCTGTATTCAGAGACTGCAGAAATGAAGTGATATTGAAACAAGGAGTTGATTTCAAATGAGGCCATTTGGCATCCTGAGAAAAACAATTGCAACGAAATGACTTGGAATAGCACCGAATATAAAATACATGCTTTTTGAGAGTGTTTGGACCCTCAGAGCAAGACAAATTGTTTTCTCCTGTGAAACTGACTTTGTAAAAAGTTTTTTTCGTAGCTTATGTTTCATAGCCTGACATTATGATCCCAAAGCAATCTCCACTTTGGCATAGACTTTCTTTTATTATCTGCAAACTACTGCAGGTATTATATATTTCTGCTTGGATATATTGAAAAACTGCTATGTGCAATACTTATTTAGATTAGCACAATGATTATTATGATTTCTCTCATTGGTTCCCTGATCACCATCTCTCCAGATGAGTTCAGATGTCCTTTGCATACTAATGTGCTTATTTTCCTATGCAAGAGGATTATTGCATTCCAAATCATACTACTTTGAAAATAGTATGAAAAGGTTTCCAGAAAAAATACAGTATTTATAGTGGGGTTTTGAAGTAATGCATGCATGCTTTTTGGGCTCATTCTTCCCACAAACTCTTGTACAAAAATTAAATAAAAATCTAAAGACATGAATTAAGCTAAATGCTATTGTTAACTTGCAAACACTAATACTATGCATCACAGGGGGTCTGTGACTATCAACCAAGAGGCCAAGTTTTGCTGGTTTGCTTCAGGTGGATGTTGTAAATACACCATCTGACTCAAAAGCATCTTTTAACATTGATGGCCAATTAAAATGAGCTCTGTATTTGGACTATATGCAATATTTCATTATAATAGAATATCCTGATTAAGCATTGTGAGCTGTTGTATTATGTATGTCAGGATTTATTTATTTATTTATTTATTTATTTATGTGCTTGTGCAGGCTGTGAATCTGTGATTTTGCAATTTTCTGACATTGTAACAGAGTTGTTTTAGTATTAATTGTATACTATTATAGTATTTATTAATATTTTGAATTAGCTTTTATTTTATTTTATTTTTTTTATATGTTTTAGTAATTGTAAAATTGATGTTCCTTTGTCATCTTTGTTAGTTTTGTTATTTTATATAGGCTACGTGAAGAGAAATTGAGATCACGTGGGTAAATGCAGCACAGTTAAGAAGTTTCTGGAAGAGAAATTGAAACTGCGTGGGTGATTAATCGGAGCGTGGACTGATATAGTCCAGCTCTGCCTGGCCGTTTTTAGGTGAAAGATCGGATCTGCCGGAGACGTCCAACAAATTATTTAGGCGCGCCGAAAGAAATCCACAGACAAAGAGACAACCAGTAGGGGGAAGTCTCAGAGCAAGTGCGGAAATTAATTAAATAGAAGCTGAAATGTTTTACCAGATGAGAAGTCTATCTGTATCATCTTTTTACTTTACTTATAACTGTTTTAATTTTCCTTACTTTTATTTTGTGATTATTTTAATTCCCTTTTCTATGTAAAGTACTTACCATTACCATAGTGTATGAAATGTGCTATATAAATAAACTTGCCTTGCCTACGTTTATATTGCATTCATTTTTAGTTTTAGTCATTTTAATACTTTAACATTTTAATTTCAGTTAGCTGTCAAGACAACATTTCTCATTTTTGTTTTAATTTAAAGGGGACCTATATGCCCTTGTTCAAACTTCAAAATCATGATTTTGTTTTTGGGGTCTACGAGAATAGGTTTTCATGTTTGAATGTTCAAAAAACACATTATTTTTCACATATTTGACACGGTTGCAGCTCCTCTCTTCCCAGTCTGTCAGTAATGCTCTGTTTAGTTCCTGTCTCTGTGAAGCCCCTCCTTCTGAAGAGCCTAATATGCTCTGATTGGTCAACCGCATCCAGTGTTTTCGTGAGACCTGGGGCACGTTCAAGCTCAAACCGGTGCGCAACCTTTTGAACGGGTTGAACGTCGTGTCTCCTGGAAACGGTGTGCAACGGGGTTTGAGATACGTTTTCTCTTGTTTGGTGGGTGTGTCAAAAATGTCAGCCCAATCAGCAGCAACATGTATATAAACTGTGCTGTGTTAAAGAGACAGCTCGCACAATGGGTCCAAGTAAAGTCGTTTACAAATGTGTCCGCTGCAGCTCGGTATATGCAACAATTGAAGATATTAGAAGACATGTTTGTCTTTTCATCCAGAAATGCGAGGCAAATGTTGGATCACAATAATTAGGAACCAGTTTCCACAAATCCCTTCACTCTTTTATTCTGGAAAGCAAGTTCAGTGACTGTAACATCGAGCGTGTTTTGCAGTATTAAACATGTATTTATACCGATTTCATCAGGCTCTGAAAATTATTCAAAAAGAACACAAACAATGGCCTTCTCAGCTGCCATAGTTGCAACTCCTGCGTCATCAAAACAGGGTGTTCAACGCACCACCGTGTCCGTTTAAAAAAAGTTTTGCAACGTTTTGTCGGGGCTGAACGCAGCCCAGGTCCCGTCCCCTTTATTTTGCATATGCCTTGGACGGGAATTATTTAAATGAGGAATATTGTGACGTGTTCGTTCCCAGAAGAAACCTTAAAGACTACAATCGAGTAAAAGTTCAGAAACAATGCGTACTGATATTGAAATTTACTACCTTTGGAGTGACTTTGTAACTTTGCAGACATTTTTCATGCCCAAACAGCAACATTACACACTAAAGAAAGTTGAAAATGTAAAAAAGCATAATAGGAGCCTTTTAAGTTTTTCATCTAATTTAGCCTATATTTATTTCAGCTTTATTTCAGTTTTCAATTAGTAACAACACTGTATGGTAGTCTGTCTTAATATTTGCATGTCAATGCAAACTCAAAGTGTGTACTATCGCCAGTGAGGTGCATACTTTTAGTTTGAAGTGGAATTTGCAAATTGGTGTACAGCCAGTGTTTCACCCATCTAATTTTAGGGCCATTGACTGTGCAAAGCCTGGGCTTATGACTTAATTATACTTGTCAAAGCATGTCTATGTTTTAAACTCATTATTATTCTGTTAAATCAGTGTCTCAGACACAGATCAAAATCTAGATTAAAGTGTTCAAAAAGAAATCTCAGAGCCCATTCACTAATTTAACACCAGACTTGGCTTGCCGTATATGATGTGAAATTGCAAATTTCGTGCATTGATTTTAATGGTGCACTTTGAAGCGGTAGCATATTGTTTTCATCTGAAAATTGTGTGCGGTGACCGTCATGTGACATGCAGATGAGCGACCCTGCTGTTTGATGTTTGAGTCAAATGTTGTGTGATATTTAAATGCTAAACTCTCAGTGGACCAACCTAAGCAGAACAGACTGATTTCTCTGAGAAATGAGCGAACGCTGGGCTGGACGTGGGTGGCACAATCATACTAGGAGAATGCGTGGGTCCAGGGCTTATTTCAGGATCTGATCAGCACGGCAGAGGAGCACGAATTTAATGAGCGACACTTTACTTACTGCCATTATAGAAGGGACAGATTATCATAGGCTATCAAAGTGATGTTGAACACAGTAATACATCATTATTATGGGGCTGAGGCCTACAGCAAACATCCATCAGGCAGTGTGAGAGGTCAACAGGAAGAGGAAACATGCTAATGATGGTGACTAAACCTGTCCTGCGGTTCCATCACATTCCGTTTGCTTCCAGCTTTTTCTTTTGTACCTTTACATCTGAAGAGAAATAAATCACACATGATGAATACAGCGCTCAGATATCAGGAAAATAAAACACCACTAATAGTGGCCGGAGTGTTTCCCTGCAGTGTGATAAATCTGCTTAAATTCAGTCCTGAAATGTTTCATGCCTCATTTTATTAACTCAGCAAAGACGAGACGTCTTTATCGAGCAGTTTTTGAGTATTTTTTAAAAATGCAGATTAATTTATTGCATCTCAGACTCTATCATACAATCATCCACAGCAAACACACAAAATGCTTAATGCATAATTATAAAATCGTATATACATAATCACTTTGTGATTACTTCATACATGCATACGTATATAAACACTCCAAACTGCAATTTCACATAACCACGCTCACAGCTGCAAACACTTTTCATAACATAACATGAGTAGAATTCTATAAATATCATATGTAAAGGCATCAGATCATGAAATAAAATAAGACTTTCATCCGCGGCACTGATCATGACAAACTGACAGGTGCAAACACAAAGCCGCAGAGAAGCCTGACAATGATGAATATCAACCGGCGGCCCTCAGCCATCAGAACCAGGAAAGCATCTCTCATTTGATTTCTTACTGAAGCAATATTCAGAGAGACCTACTCACTATGAGTGGGCTGTTATGTTGCCATGGTAATGATTTTCTTCCCACTTATACCCTATACTTGGTAAATTGTGTTTAGGGTGACACCTTGTGGGAAACAAATGGATCTACATTCAATTAACAGCTATAAGAAAAAAAATGTATAGGTAGTGTACTGAAATTGGTCTTTTAACATCACTGCCATACTACATTAATCATGTTATTTTTTCAGGCAAAACGTTTTAGAATGTGCCCTCGCCATTCGGAGGGTAGACTGCCGATCTTGAGCGGAGAGGTCTCAGAACTCGGGACAGACGGCCCTCAGTTGGGGGCCGAAATGTATCACATCTCATGTAATCGCTAAGTGTTTCAACCATGAAAATATGTCAATGAAACAGCTTGTAAATAATATGTCATGTAACCTTACATTCACCTCAAGAAGAAGAAGAAGTAGTAGTAGTAGTTTTGGTAACATTTTATTTTAGGGGTCAATTCTCGTTTAACTAGTTGCTTATTAGCATGCATATTACTAGGATATTGGCTGTTTATTGGTACTCATAAAGCACATATTAATGTCAGAAACCCAACAGTTGATGGGCTCCATTGACTTCCATAGTAGGAAAAAAAATACTATGGAAGTCAATAGGGCCCATCAACTATGGAAGCTTGTTTCCACCAAATAATAGAACATTTAAAAGATAATTGTGACATTTTGTCTCACAATTAATAAAACCGCTATAAAGTCAGAACTGTGAGTTATAAAGTCAGAATTGTGAGTTATAAAGCCAGAATTGTGTGATATCAAAACTCCAATTAAAGTCCAATTTTGAGACTTTTTTTCTCAGAATTGTGAGTTTATATCTAGCAATTGCGTGTTCTAAAGTCAGAATTGCAAGATTTAAACTCGCAATTGTGAGTAAATCAAATAAAAGGGATAAAAGGGTGCCATTAATTGTGGCCAATGTGTATTAGAGAAAAACATTTATTTCATAATGAGGTCCCCCCACAATAAAAGGTCAAAGTGATAAACAATGCAGTTTTATTTTCACAGGCTTCTTTGTTCATATTTACCAATAATTCTGACCAGGGCTGTAGATAAGTCATTGTGTGAATAAAGAAACAAACATCCCCGCCTATTTTCCTCTATCCTCCTGGGACCGAGGAATAGACTTTTGTTCTCTGTAGTGGACATTATATTTTAGTGTATTTCTCTGACATACATGTACAGTTGTACAGTTTAGCCTGGATGTCCTGTAAAGAGCACATTCAGGGCTTTACAGAGAACTTACGAAACAGGAAATCGATTTTATATGTCTAAGACACCAGGATTTACATCATGTTTATCGTGCATTTTGGGAGACACATCAAGTTAATAGGGAAATAAATTACATATTAATATTCCTATGAAATATTAGATATTATTATGAAAATCTTGCCAATTACTACTCCCATTATTACACTTATTTTTTCATTACATGTTGTTCATTACAAACCCGCTTATGGCCATTTTACACACATATTGCATTAAGCAAAATTATAATCATTCTGTTACATCTTTCATAACATAGTTGAGAATCATCTTTATACAAAGTTTGGTGTAAAAAAATCCTGAAACCTAAAAATGTATTGGTGATTTAAAACAAATCCCATTGTTTTTGCCTATTCATGTCTATTCATGCCTTTTTATTTTTACTGTTATTTTATTTTATTTTTTATTTAATCCTGGTGTCCTCTACAGAAGACATAGCATAACATATTAATAAAATATAATTTTTCAAAAAAAAAATGTTCCTATGTTCTAAACAATATAATGACACAAAAAATAATTTAATTCTCAAAACTTTTTTTCCTGGTTCTCAGGAGGCTATGGAGACGCTAAAGGGACATGGTGATGGAAAAATATGAAATGAGAGAAAAATTATATATTTCAATGCCTTTGCGCTCTTTCGCAAAGGTTTTGTGTTCCCTCACGAAACTCGTAAGTTTTGAGAGTGAGTGCAAAGTTTCTTGGCGGAACGCAAAACATTTGAGAGAGAACGAAAAAGCATTACAACTCATTTTTCCTCCCAGCATGTACCTTTAGAGTTCACCTCATGTGACCCACAACAAAACAGACAAATATACATTCAATAAGGGATGCATCTGTCAGAAAGTATTTTGACTGGTTCATCTCTGAATCTGATTGTGCCAATGTAGTTTATATTATAAATAATTAAAATTTAAATATATTATTCTTGTTTGATATTGACAGCTGTTTGGGGAATTATTTTATGGTGCCAAAATCTTTTTTTTTTTTTTACTTTACTCTACTGAAAGGCTTAATAGGTAATGCCTACTTCTACGTTATTACTGAAAGGGTTAAACTAATCAAGAGCAAAATAAAAATATAAATGTGTGTACACTCACCTAAAGGATTATTAGGAACACCTGTTCAATTTCTCATTAATGCAATTATCTAATCAACCAATCACATGGCAGTTGCTTCAATGCATTTAGGGGCGTGGTCCTGGTCAAGACAATCTCCTGAACTCCAAACTGAATGTCAGAATGGGAAAGAAAGGTGATTTAAGCAATTTTGAGCGTGGCATGGTTGTTGGTGCCAGACGGGCCGGTCTGAATATTTCACAATCTGCTCAGTTACTGGGATTTTCACGCACAACCATTTCTAGAGTTTACAAAGAATGGTGTGAAGAGGGAAAAACATCCAGTATGCGGCAGTCCTGTGGGCAAAAATGCCTTGTTGGTGCTAGAGGTCAGAGGAGAATGGGCCGACTGACTCAAGCTGATAGAAGAGCAACTTTGACTGAAATAACCACTCGTTACAACCGAGGTATGCAGCAAAGCATTTGTGAAGCCACAACACGCACAACCTTGAGGCGGATGGGCTACAACAGCAGAAGACCCCACCGGGTACCACTCATCTCCACTACAAATAGGAAAAAGAGGCTACAATTTGCACGAGCTCACCAAAATTGGACAGTTGAAGACTGGAAAAATGTTGCCTGGTCTGATGAGTCTCGATTTCTGTTGAGACATTCAGATGGTAGAGTCAGAATTTGGCGTAAACAGAATGAGAACATGGATCCATCATGCCTTGTTACCACTGTGCAGGCTGGTGGTGGTGGTGTAATGGTGTGGGGGATGTTTTCTTGGCACACTTTAGGCCCCTTAGTGCCAATTGGGCATCGTTTAAATGCCACGGCCTACCTGAGCATTGTTTCTGACCATGTCCATCCCTTTATGACCACCATGTACCCATCCTCTGATGGCTATTTTCCAGCAGGATAATGCACCATGTCACCAAGCTCGAATCATTTCAAATTGGTTTCTTGAACATGACAATGAGTTCACTGTACTAAAATGGCCCCCACAGTCACCAGATCTCAACCCAATAGAGCATCTTTGGGATGTGGTGGAACGGGAGCTTCGTGCCCTGGATGTGCATCCCACAAATCTCCATCAACTGCAAGATGCTATCCTATCAATATGGGCCAACATTTCTAAAGAATGCTTTCAGCACCTTGTTGAATCAATGCCACGTTGAATTAAGGCAGTTCTGAAGGCGAAAGGGGGTCAAACACAGTATTAGTATGGTGTTCCTAATAATCATTTAGGTGAGTGTATATAGCCTATTATATTACATGATGCAAATGTTGAATTTTTGACCAGTTTTAAAATTGTATTGCATTTCTGTTCCTGAAATCCACCGATTTTTTTTTTTTTTTTTTTTTTTTTTTTTTTTTTTTTTTTTTTGATCACATGTATCCCAATCTGACTGAGAAGTTTTGAACTACACAAAACTGGGTCCAGGAGATTCAGATAAAACATGAACCGGAGCCTGAAACAGGCTGCTGTTACTATAGCAACAGACTGATAGAAGTGTGCTGATGGAGACCTCGTGTGGTGAACTTGAGTAATGATCTCAGTATCATCGTTTCAGTAATGACAGGTGAATTTCAGTACAAATTGAAGCTCTTCATCAGGGGCCGTATTCACAAAACGTTATCTTAGCACTAAGAGTTCTCATAAATAGCAGTAAAAGTTCTTAGTTAGGAGTTTTCTCTTAAAACCTATTCACAAAGCTTCTGAGACCAAATTTTACTAAGGAACAGAAAGAAGCTAAGAGTGAGGGCAGGGTTGACCCTGGATGATGTCATTGTGCTTACTAACTATACACACAGTGATTGGCTGATGGGGGAGGAGTCTCTGTCAGTGATAGAAATATTGTAGAACGAGGTGTTATGTTGCCATATTCAAATAAAGAGTGTGTCACTAATATACATAAAGTATATGTTAAGCATATTGTCAGCCTTTCGAAAGATATTGCAAAATTTAAGCGACAAATTATGTTTTATAAACAAAGTTCGGGAGGAGCACTATCTAATCAGCTTGAGAGGAGGCATACAGTATACACAGCCAACTCACCTAGTTACCTCAACAGTTTTCTGCATCCCTCCCCCACCCCGACTCCTCACTCCCAGCTAGGGATGGACAATACCACTTATTTTGTTTTCGATACGATACCGATACTTTCAAGGCCAGTATCACCGATATTGATACCGATATGATACTTCTAAACTGAACTTTTAAATGATTAAATTTATTAAATTATTAAAATTAAAGATACTCACTTAACATTATATTTGAAAGGCATTTTAACATTCAATATGCCTTAATTGCAATTTATTAGATAATATTTTTGTTTACATGGTTAAAATATAGGTTTACTTGTAGTGGTAACTATGGAAATCTACAAATACTAGTTGAACTTCAGTCACCATGATTCATTTTTACAAGGGACTGCCAGAGACGGGATGTTGCACCTATAAAATGCAACCTTTTTATTCTTATAGTGTATGATTTATATTAACATTAGTTACAGAATAGAACATGATCAATATCAACTTTTAACATTAAATTTAAAGAGTGTAATTGCACTATGTAGGCTACAATTTCTATTTTTTTTATTGTGAAATAACTCAAACATATTATGTTTTTCTGTCTTCTGATGAGCATTGTTCTGGGCTGCGTTTTCAAAGCGTCAATGGTTTATTATGATAGTTTTGGGGAAACACAAGCCCTGTTTGAATACAGTGTCATCAGTGAGCGAACGCTCTCTCTGTGATTGATTGGTTCTGTCTTGGTTCAGAGCATGGTTCAGATGAGCAGGAAAATAGTTCTATACAACACAACTATTCAGTAACATAGGTTATTAAATAATCATTTAAAATAAAATTACTAGTAAAAATGAAGTATCGATATTTTTATTTGAGTATCGATACTTTTCGATGCTCACATCAGAATCGATATATCGATACTTCATATCGATACGCCCATCCCTACTCTCAGCCCAGCAAGGGATATAGGGGAGTACTATGGGTTTGGGCTAAATTCAGAGCTTGGAGTCCTTGATCTCATATTTTTTTTTACTCTATCCGATCATTTCTAAGTGTGAACTCGTGAAACAACTGCCACAGGTAATCAGACATTATTTATTTATTTATTTATTAAATAAATAAATAATATTTATTATTTTTGGCATTCTTGCCTTTTTATTATGACAGTGAGTAGACAAGTGGAAAAGAGAAAGGGGAGAAAGGTCCGCAACAGCCATTAGGCTTGTTTGTGATTTGGTCTTAGTGATTTAGGAGTCCTCTTGACCACTCCTAACTTTTCACAGATTTAGGTACTAGTTTAGTGCTAAAATGCTTTATGAAATACTCTTAGAGCAAAAATGTAGGAGTCCTAAAATTAGGACTGACAGGGCCATTATTTTTAAGAGTTTCTCGTAAATCGGCAAGTTAGAAGCTACTTTTAGCCTTAAGATGTTTTGTGAACGTTTTTAAAACTGCAATAATCAGTGAGAGCTTTAATACACTTTTAAGCAGTACATGCAGGCATTATAAATATACTGACAACTGGTATTTAGCTGTCTTTCCTTTATATTTGACTCACAGCCCAGGTCATTGTCATTTGTCCCTCATATTTTTGTTTCAGTGGTTTAATGTCAGTTCTTAATTTCTGTCTCCACATGGGAAAAAAACACTTCATATATCTTATATAAATTGTGCAAAACAGATGTTTTAGTAAGACGTTTGTTAGTCAGCCATTACCACAGCCAATTTTACTTACGGCCAGTGCTTGATGAGTGTTATTTTTGGACGCTGTGGTTATAGTAGCAACCAAGGCGGGGACAAAAACAGCTTATTAACATACTAAATAATGACTTGAAAATGTAAAAATTGCAGAAGCATATAGTCAATGGAAAGTCCCCACCATGATAGAAAAGGAAACTGTATGTGTTAGTTATTTTGTACCTTGTTGTGCAAGACCTTCAACCCCATATTAATGGATCTGAACTTCTGAATATTCACATGAATACATTGTGACCACAGACAGTGTCAGTAGGGCTCTTAGTTCTGACAGAAGCGATTGTGTGACTGAAGCTGCATCCACACTCTTCTGCTGAGATTGGGCTCTTCTGGATTTTAGTGAAATGGTGCTCATCTTTGGACTGATGCTGCTGCTGTAAACTGCTGCATGTGAGTCAACTTTCAGCTCAAACTGATGTTATTATGATGCTGTTTGATCACTGATGAATTTTTGTGTAATTAGAATTCATGATCAGCATTACACCAAGGTCTGTAAAAATACTCGATTCTGATTGGCTGGAAGGTGTGTATTAGAACTGTTTTTATGCACAGGTAGTTCAAGTCAGTTCATCACCATTCTATATTAATGCGCTGCTTTCATTGAAGCACACTGTCATGTTCTTGGTTCTGTGTTTTAAGTTGGACTCTTATTTTGAAATGTATCCCCTATTGTTTCTATGTTCCCTTCTTGTGTGATTATACTGCGTTCCAAGCAGGTTTTTGAGCCTGTAAGTTATGACTTTAAACCACGACTCACGACTTTGTAGCGTTCCAGGCAAAGTCACGCCAAACTGCCTGAGCGCAAGGAATTGTGGTAACTAGATGTAAACAAAGCATGGCGGACCGTACAGGTCTTATGCTCATTTACAATCGTTTCACTCGCCAAAGGTGCTTACTCCTTGCTTATTTGAGGGAAACCGAGGAGAAAAAACAGTGCATAAGGCAAGAGAAGCTGTTATACCTTTTATTTTACGTTGACTTTTATAAACACCGTATCCGTAGGGGTTGCCATTGTTGTTTTGCGGGCTATGTGACGTCAGAACTCGTAACTGGGAGTACATCGATCTAGTACGAGTTCACGGGTGGGAAGTCACGGGTTTGACTGCCGTTCCAGTGCACTTTCACGGGTAGAAGGTTGGAAAAACACGGGTTACGGGGTGCCTGGAACACGGCATTAGTTCCTGTTTCCCTTGTTTGCATTAGCTCCCTTGTTTGTTACTATAGCAACCCTGATTGTTCCCTGAGGTGTTTCTTGTTTTTTTGTCATCTTGTTAGGTTCCCTGAGTATATATAGCTTTAGTCTTTGTTTTAGTCTTTGTGAGTTGTTGCCTTTGTTTTGCATTCTTGTTCCTGGTCAGGGTTATGTTCCCTTGGTTGTATTATCTTTGTTTCTATTTTTCTTTATTCAACTTTTGCTGCATTTAGATCCTCGCTCTCCTCATCTTTGCCATCGAGGTAACAGTAGTGATGGCAAAATGAGCCTTCCTGAACCACTGAGACTTCGCAGCCCATTGCTTCACCAAAAGGTTCATTACCCGAAGCTTCATTAATCATTGCTCACTAGTGACACCTAGCTACTGTGCAAAGAAATAGCAGACAAATCTATTAATCCTGAGCCAATGACCTGAGTAGACATTTGTCCATTGCCTGTGTATAAACAAAATATGTATCTTTCTCTGTCTGACTTTACTTGTGCAGAGACAACTGTCAGACAAACTGTCAATTAATTATTCATTAACTGTTTGGATAGTGACAGTATGAACAACAAAAGTGATGCTGTGTTGAGTGCAGTGCTTATAGTGGAGGGAAAGTAATAAATCTAACTGCAACAGAGCAGTCTGTGATGGGAAAAGTTAAGAATTGTTAGTGTTTTTTTGTGCAGTGTGCACAGTTTATTGTGCAGTTTTAGTGCAGTGAGGTGCCTATGGGTCTGAGGATATAGTGGAGCAAACTGCAGCACAGCAGTTTGGGGTGGGTGAAGGATTATAATTTATTTTTATTGAGGAACATAATTTTTTTGAAGTATGTTAGGGTTTAGACGATTCCTCTTCTTGGACAAAACCTCTTCAGCCTTGGAAAAGATCCTTTCATAAGGAACAGAGGATGCAGGGGAACATAAAAATGCCAGTGCCAGCTGGTATAAGTGATACTGATGATTCTGTTGAGCCCAATATACTAGTGGATCCTCAGATCTTGTGAGATTTACTTCCGATAAATACTGGTCCACTTCAGCACTAGCATCTGGTGCACTTGAGCTCCTTCTACTGTGATAGTAGAACACCTAATAATAAAGGACACCTAATAATAGAGGAAATCTCTATTAAGGAAAAACTATCTAACCTAACAGTCGGTGTTGAACTGCTTGAATTCATTCAAATGCAGGACAGCGGTACCACTGAAACATTTTCAGAGGCTCCTGGGACATATGGCATCCGCAGCCGCTGTAACGCTGCTCGGATTGCTTCATATGAGACCGCTTCAACACTGGCTACACGACCGAGTCCCGAGATGGGCATGGCATAGCGGATCCCTCCGTGTCCTCGTGACTGGAAACCGCTCCTAAAAAGAAGGGGCTATGTCACGTTTCTGGTTCTGTGTTTTAAGTTGGATTCTTATTTTGAAATGTATCCCCTATTGTTTCTGTGTTCCAATTTTTTTTTTTTTTTTTTTTTTTTTAATTAAAGTTTCCTGTCATGTTTTTGTTTAGTTCATAGTAGTTAATTTAGTTATTCACTCTTAACTCTTTCAAGTCTAATTGTTTCAAGTCACATACACACACACACACACACACACAGAGATTTAAATGTTGGTAAAATAATTAAATAAAATAACATTTATAAAATAATAGTTGATTTAACAAAGTTTTGAACTATTTTTAGTTGATTATCTAATTGATTATTCAGTCTTTGATACCATCATCCACCTTACAATGGATGAATTTATTCTCCATTGTTTGAGAATGTGTTTTGAAGTAAAAAAATTAAACTGTTAAAAAAACGATGTGCTTTAAACTTCAAAAACATGAAACGAGGGGGTGGTAAACATTGCGATCAAGGGGGGGATTTTTATTAAAGAACGTTTTTTCTTACATTTGAAGAAAGTTTTTTACACACGTGTAACATTTTCACATGGCCTAACTTTAAAACTTTAAAGTGATGCAGATCTTTAAAAACAAAACGTAGTATTCAGGCATTGTAAAATGTTATCAGAAAAAAGTCAAATCAACTATTATTTTATTTTATGTTATTTTATTTTATTATTTTACCAACATTTAAATCTACGTGTGTGTGTGTGTGTGTGTGTGTGACTTGAAACAATTAGACTTGAAAGAGTTAAGAGTGAATAACTAAATTAACTACTATGAACTAAACAAAAACATGTTAACTAAAAACGACCATTATTTATAAACGGCATTTTGTTTTAAATATCACTGTTATTTACAGTTATTGAACTCTAAACTGGTGCCGAGTCTGGCGGTTTTACTCACAGCTCCCCAGAACTCATTGAGTATCTAGCCATCGAGGAGAGATGACGCGTTTGCTTCTTAGTGCGTAAGAAACAACTGTTTTGTCTAAACTAAATACAGTTTTATTTATTTATTTATTTATTTATTTTTAACCTCTGTTCTGCATTGAGGGGCGTGTTAGGGGCGGAGACTGGGAGGTGGCTTCACGCAAGCCGCCAAAGCTCATTCCGTTTTCCGTCATTGAGGAGAGAGGACGTGTTTGATAAATGTAAGATAAATGTTTTGGCTAAAACTTAAGAAAACTTTAACAGTAAGATGTAATGTGAAACAACTTAACATTATTCGTTTGGTGTGATTTTTAATGCATATACTTGTTTGAAACAGTGTTTTAGAAAACACATTTCATCCTTTTCCGCTATCTAAGTCGTACATTCTCTAACTTGTTTTTCTGAACATTGATTTTTTGTTTTTAAAAAGTAAAGGAAAAATCTAACTTCCTCTAACTTGTTTTTACATTTTTCTGATAACGTCTTGAAACGCACGAATGCCATGCCTTTGTATTTTTTAACGATATACATCGTTTTTAATGTTTAAATGTTTTCAAATGTATGTGAAAAACAAACTTTGTTTAATAAAAACATTCCCCTGACCTTATACATGTTTTTTTATTAGGGTAATAAATCAATAAAATTTTGACACATGGTGCCCTTATATCTCTCTAACGCTGACATCTTTTTCTGCAGCTCAGAGCGTCTTTTCAAGAAGAAGTTCAACTTTTCTGATAAAAATGACCTACGTCAAGCACCTTTTTGACAGCTAACCAATGAGAAGCGAGTAGCAAGACCTGACTCGTTTCCATAACAACAAGACAAATAGAGAAGGTGCGGGTAGATTGACTAATATCATATATAATTATTATATATATGATATGAGCACAAAACTGTACCATCAAACTGACTTTTGTTAAGTCTAAAATATGCCGCAAACCGCGCATCATCCAACCGGAGCTCCTGGACAAAATCATTGTAAGCACCATACTGTTTTCTTCCCCGTATAATGTCGTGCACCCACAAACGATGTTGTGAACCGACATTCTCCTCCCTGTTAACTTCAAAAGCCAACGCAAGAGCCGACTTTCTCTTTCTCGACATTTTGTATCTCTGCACCACACTCTTGTTGCAGCTGTTGATATCGGTTTTGTTTGTTTTTTTTACTAAAAGAGCGCTTTTGTCAGCTTTTTCTTATCAAAAAGGCATTAAGTGTGAACAGTCTAAGTGTTCCTTTTTTGAGCAGTGTAGATTTTTTGAAGTAAATCTTATTGTCTTTTTAAGCTATGTTGCTGTGGTCATATTGAATATTCTACTCTGTACAGTCAGTGTATTGTCAGGGGGTATGAACAAAAGAATTAAGCTTTTGAAACTCTACACAACATGCATTCAACAGACATGATATTATAAAGCCTAGCCTAGGTTCTCAGATACTGTGATTTCCTTCTCACATCACTAAATTCACTACTAGCTATCCACCTGAACAGTTTATGATGTTTTGTATGCTATCATTGGAATCCTTGACCATCAAAACAAAGGGGTAGTGTCATGTTTTTTTTTTTATCCCTATATGACTAAATAATCCAGTACACATATCTCCAAAACCAGCACAAATTATAAGATCTGCCCTTACCTTCAAGTTCAGGAGCGCTGGCCACAGGTTAGAAATATCTGGGATATCCGTACCTAACTCAATCAAGGTCCAGACCTATATGAAGCTCTATGGAGTTTAGGTGAGGTAGAAAAATCATTGCCCCATTCAAGGCTTTGGTTTACTTGGCAAAGTTTCAGCAAAAAAAAAATTACAACATAAAAACGTGTAGTCTTCACCACGGGTTCGGGCTCGAACATGGATATGCATCATACTATTATTGAAACACAGGATAAAAGATGCTCCCAGTATAGAACTTTTAAGGTCATGTCATCTTGACTAATTCCTACTTGCACTAGCATTCTAAATTCCATTTGAGAAAACATACGTCATCTTCATGCACTTCAAACCTTGTTTGCAAAAGTTGCAAAACACCTACTCAAAAATGTAAAGCAAAATCTTCTTTTTACACCTTTCTCGTCTTTTTTAGATGTAGGCCTATTTTAGTGCAGACATCATCTGCCTTCCCCCAAGAAACCTCTTTTCTCCGTGAAGTGGTCAGATATTTCCTCATGTGCCAGTCCAGAGCCAGTCTCGCTGTGAGGAGCTTCATGAGAGCCAGAACACAGACGGACTGAAGTCCAGACACTGAAGCTGCATCCACACTCTTCTGCTGCGATCGGGCTCTTCTGGAAACTGGGCTTTAGAGAAATGATGCTCATCTTTGGACTGATGCTGCTGCTGCAAACTGCTGCAAGTGAGTCAACTTTATGATGCTGTTCAATCACATCAATCTCTGAAATAAAAACACTCTAATATTACATTAGGAGTGTTTCCAAAACAGTCTGCAGTGATCTAGTCTTATGCCTGGTTTCACAGATAAGGTTTAAACTAGTCTCAGAATAAAATGCATGTTTGAGCTCTTTTGACTGAGAAAGTCAAAAAGTGTTAGGTTGTGCCCCGCTCTCCCCTATATATTGCAAATATTTTATTGTATTTTAGTAAGCTCCAGAGAGATCAGTCACATGACACTGACAGCTCAGGTGATTGTGTTTAGACCTGAACGCTCATGAGTAAAGATCATGAAACAACTCAAATCAAAACTTCAAGCAGAACATCTGCCACTGAGATGGACATGAATGAATGAACGAATAAATGGGTGGATGGATGGATGTAAAAGTAAAAGTTTAGGTGTAAAAGACCCACATGTTCAACAGAGGACAGAAAACTGCACTTAAACCATTTCATGTGTTTTTTGATGTGGATGATTTTAGGAACATTATTTAAGAGACTGTCAGATACGTTTCTTCTGTTGAACTCTAATTCTGTGAGTTTGTCTGATTGTAATTTTATGATGAGAGACCTTTATAGACATTTATCTGTGTGTGTGTGTGTGTGTGTGTGTGTTTTGTTCTTCAGGTGTGGAGTTTACCTGCAGATCCTTGTTACGCAGCTCTGGGACACACACTCAATCTGCTGATGGTGGATGCTAGTAAATATAACCTGAAGATACATAAGAGAATAAATATCACAGGTGGTCCAGTTTGTAGAGTAAAGAATGACAGGATGAGGGAGGATGAATGTAATCTTTTTAATAACAGATCAAAAGTGAGAGTCATTAATGGGACTCTGATAATAAACCGTGTGATCAGAGCAGATTCAGGGAATTACACTTTAATACTTGATCTCTCAGAAGGCACAGTATCATCTACATATCTTCAAGTGAATGTTGAAGGTACAGTAACTCTCTCATCAGACTCATTACAATCTCACGATCTCCAAAGATCTCACTCTCATGCGGATAAATCAGTTGAATTTCTGTTAAGGTTTTTATTCATGCAGCTCATTATTGAACATCTGGCAGAATTTCATCAAAAGCAGCTGCACTTTGTTTTCTATTTATTGAGACTCTACTTAAAAAATAAACCATGATTGAATGTGTGGTTTGAATGTATTGTGTGACTGTACTGACATGTGTCCCTCCCTCCAGCTCCTATTGGCTCTGTGAAAGTGTCAGTCAGCTGCTCCTCCAATGGGGTGAAGTCAGTGTCCTGCTCTTCTGATGGGGATCAGCTCATCTACAGCTGGACTCTGAATGGAGATCCACTGACGGATGGAAACACCAACATTCAGCTGAATGAGATAACTGATGGAGACATCAGCTGCAGTGTGAAGAACCACGTCAGTCACGGACAGAATAACATTAGTGTAAAACACTGTCCTGGTGAGTGTTTAATACATGAATCTCCACATCTATAAAAACCACAACCGCACTGATACAAAACAATGAGTTCCCTTCATTGGACACAGTTCATTCTCGAAACGATTCTGGCTGAGAATGAGTTTATTTCAGCAAGATATCAACAGTAATTTGTGTAGACGTGTTTTCGGTTTCAGTGATTCTGCAGTGATGTTTTATTACAGGATCACCTGCAGCTGTGACCTCTAGTTTGACCTCTACACTGTCCAGTAGTACACAGACATCCGAACATGGTACGAGTTTAACAGAGCACACTACAGGAAACGTCTCGGTTACGTATGTAACCCTCATTCCCTGAGGAGGGAACAAAGACGTAACGTCAGTGACTGACGAATGGGGGGTTTCGCCTAGAAGCCTATCATCTTCGAGATCTTAGAAAACGCCCAATGGCAGGCCAATGCCATGGGCATGCGGAATTTGTATAACGTAGCTCGGCCTCACAGCGTGGGTATATAAGGAAGTACGCTGGCAGCATCGCATTATGTTTACCTGCTGAGGAGCCAAGACTGAACTCCCAGCCATTTAAGCTGTACAGCGGAAGTGGCAGAGGGACGTTACGTCTCCGTTCCCTCCTCAGGGAACGAGGGTTACATACGTAACCGAGACGTCCCCTTTCGTTCAGTCACTCCGAGTAACGTCAGTAACTGACGAATGGGGATCCCAATCTAATCATGCCACTCGGCTGTCGTCCAGTGCCCTGCGTAAGTGTGAGCTCCCTGTCGTAAGCTAGTACGGACGAAGGACTCCAACTTAACACAGGAATACCAAGGTACACTGGGAAGCATATTCCAGGTGGAAGTATGCGCCAAAGTGCCTACCCGTAGGGAGGACTTAAGGAGACACATATGACCCGTGAGGGGCTGCATATGGAAGAACTCTGGGGTAACCAGCCGAAGGTGGAAGAATTTTACCCCCAGGGGAGGCAAGGGCTTGCTGAGGGAAATACACATGCTCAGAGAGGCTTACAGGGGAAATACACATGTGGGGGTCGCCCATAGGGGGAATCATGCACACGGTGGCACCTAGCCTGACACGAGGGACTGAAGCGAGTGGGCAGACGCACAGGTGTCGGCATCGACAGTGCTGGAGGAACTCAGGGTTTCAGGGAAACTACCTGAGGAGAATATCGCACATATCCCCTCCGTGGAGAGGAATGGCGAGCAAGCGAAGACACCTGAGCCTAGTCCATTACCAGCCACTGGTAGAGGTGAGTACATGAGAGGACACTGGCTCCACTCGGAGATTATACAATCTGGCGAATGTGTTAGGTGTCGCCCAGCCTGCAGCTCTGCAGATGTCTGTCGGTTCAGGGTTCCTGGGATATGGACAGCACGAAGGGACCTCAGATGCTTCTGACTCCATAGAGCAAGATGGTGGGCGAGTTGAGACATACGGTGGGAACGTAGACCACCTTGATGGTTGATGTACGCTACTGTGGCCGTGTTGTCTGACCGGACTAGCACATGTTGACCCTTGAGCAACACGCGAAAGCGGTGCAGGGCGAACCGCACTGCCAGCAACTCGAGGCAAATCGATCGCGAAGCCAGTGCTGAAGCGGTCTCATATGAAGCAATCCGAGCGGCGTTACCGCGGCTGCAGATGCCATATGCCCCAGGAACCTCTGAAATAACTTCAGTGGAACCACACTCTTGCTCTCGATTTGACGGAGGCAAGTCAGCAGTGACTGCGCGCTCGCACTCGCTTGTAAGCTGCGCGCACATGCCGACCGAGTCGATTTCCATACCGAGAAAAGAGATCCTCTGCACTGGGCAGAGTTTGCTCTTCTCCCAGTTGACCCGAAGGCCCAGACGGGCTAAGTGCTGGAGCACTAGGTCTCTGTGTTCGCACACCTGCTCTCGAGAGTAACTCAGTATGAGCCAGTCGTCGAGGTAGTTCAGGATGCGAACCCCGTGTTGCCTGAGTGGCACAAGGGCTGCCTCGACAATCTTCGTAAAGACGCGAGGGGACAGAGCTAGCCCGCATGGGAGGACCGCTTACTGATATGCCCGCCCCTTGAAAGCAAACCGTAGGAACAGTCTGTGGCCCCATCCAGGGCAGAGAAGACGGAGGAGGTCGCCGAACGGTCGCGGGAAGACAACGGGGCTTTCCAGGACCGCATGACCTCCTCATGCACCCTGGGAAGAAAGGTATTGGGGGCGTGGCCTGACGGGTGTCAGAACGCGGCGCCCCCAAAAACCAATCGTCCAACTGCGAGCGCTCAGGTCGGGGCGGAGGGTTCCACTCCAACCCGAGAGTCGCGGCTGCCCGGGAAAGCATGGCTGTCAACTCTGGGTCCAACTCAGGCAATGCTGGCACACCGTAAGGCGGCAGCATAGCCGAATCATCATCATCCTCAGAGGACTGTAGCCCACCTTGTGATGCGGCGATCGACATCTCCTCGTCCTCTGCGGGCCCAAACACAACAGACGGAACAGCAGGAGCCTGCTCCGTTGTCACAGTTTGAGCGCATGGGGGGAGCGATGCGCTAGAGGGGGGTGTGGCCCGAGGCATGAGCGTCGGGGCTTTGTTCCACACCGTCACCCCCTGGCCACCAGCCAAAGTGTTGCCTCGCGAGGAGACAGCAAATTGGGGTGTGGCAGAGGGGACTCTCGCTCCGGGACGGAGCTCATTGAGTCTTGACCGCAGCACTGAGATGGTCATGTTCCCGCATCCATGAACGGCATGAAGACCAACCGCACCCAGAAGCACAGTGGCGAGACATCTTTAAAAAGACGTGCCACATGTGAGCTCATTTTGTGAGAGGAAGCTTCGCAGCAATGCCGAAGCGCCCAGGGACCGAATACCAGCTGAATGCAGACCACTGCACAGATCAGCAGGCAGGCAGTAAGCGATCGCTGGAACGCGCCGTAACACCAACACCGACTGGAATGCTGCTCGTCTCGAAGAAGCTGACAATACTCAGAAGGCTTGAGGAGTGAAGAGATTTTTGCTTTTGCTTCCACAATGTTTTCAGGCGACTCCAACAATTGCGAATTAAGATTTCAGATAATAGAAACTTTGGATTGACACGCAAAACTTTCAGATCTTACCCTATACTATTTTAATATTGTCCTTATATTAATCGTTAAGAGCACAAGTAATTTCTGCCCAACATGTACGCTGTGTCTGCTTAACTGAGAACATGAAGTTAACTAACATGTATATTATAGCTGTGTATTACTGCCATATGGATATTACGGTGACACACTCATCTCTGGCTGATAACAGAATATTTCCTAAATTAATACATTAAAGCAAACATTTTCTATAAAGCTGCTTTGAAACATGTATTGTGAAATGCATTTATCTTTACCAGATCTTTGTCATTATAAAATTATATTCTTTAAGAATTGTATTGAGTCTGTTTTGAAACTGTTAAGATGAACTTTTTGTTATAGAGTTAAATGAAAATAAAACTATTTGAAATTAAACTTTTTTGCAGTCAAAAGATGCAAGCTCACTTGATTTTAAGTTTATTTAATATAGTTTTAATTTTCTTTTACAGAAAGTACACAATCAAATGTAAACTAATTTGAAGGTTTGCTGTATAGGCTATATAAAAAAATCTAAATCTAAAATAATACAATTTATTTATTTATTTAGTAAATGAGTCCAGCTGTAACTCTTGTTTCCTCCTGCAGATGTCGCTAATAACCAAGAAAGTGTCTCTCTTTGACAATTATTAATAAAATATTATAGACTTGTATTATTAGTGTCTATTTTTTATAACATTTATTTGACCAAAATGTTGAAGGTCCAAATCAATGCAGTTTCAAAGTCCTTCGAAGGGCTTTGAAACTGCATTGATTTGGACCTTCAACATTTTGGTTGTTATAGAAGTCTGTAATGGGGAGAAAAATCCTGGAATGTTTTCTTCAAAAAACTTAATTTCTTTTCGACTGAAGAAAGAAAGACATGAACATCTTGGATGAGATGGGGGAGAGTAAAATATCAGGAAATTTTCATTTTGAAGTGAACTAATCCTTTTAAAAAATGTGCTGTTTTGTGTGTGTCTCCTTTAAATGCAAATGAGCTGCTGCTCCCACCCCAGAGGGCGCAGCCTTCACAGCTTGTGAACTCCCTAATGAAAACTGAAACATGATATCTGTTTGTTTTAATGATCATCTCTATCACAGATTGCAGTTCTTCATCATCATGAAATATTATCATCTGCATGCGTTTTAAAGCCTTATCACTCTCAACTTGAGCACACACACCCGACGCATGCGCACAGAGAGCTGGATGTCGGCGTCCGCGAGTAGGCTAGATTAAACTAGACTAGTCCTCTTTCATGTGTTACTGCGATTAAACTGTCAAATGCTCACAAGGTTATGTCAGACACACACAAAGTTCACATGAAAACAGTATTAGATGTGTACTAAAGTGAAAGCAGTGTAATATACAGTACATACTGCTATATCTGCTGTTAATACGAACAACAGAAGAAAAACAGAAAATCACTCACTGCTCTTGACTGAATAACTTTAGTAGCTTTATTAAGAACACATTTCTTACATGAATGTTGCTGTTAAATGCTCTGGCAAGGAGATAAACATGGCCGACTGTGTACTGCTCTCTGAGGGCGGGGTCTATACTAATATGGCAGTGTCCATCAACAGTTGTGGGCGGGGCCTGTGAAATGTGACGTCACATTCCACAGAATCTGCAAACAGCTTGTTCTGAGACACTGCTTATGATAAGGGGATTAAAAAAAGGAGTGGGTGGATTTTTACCATTACAGGGTGGTTGTGTACATACACTGCCAACACACACATTTATGTTCAAACACTTTATAAAAGTGAATTTTGCATAATAGGTGCCCTTTAAAAAACGAACACTTGGTCTTACATCAGCGTGATAAAAATACCTAAAATGACAGAAACCATCTTTGCAAAAAATTATTTGAATTATTCCCATTAGAATACATGAAGGGGGCGGGGTTTATGAGCTATACTGGGACCAGCCACTTGGGGGCAATCAGGACAAGTGCGGCACACTTGTTGCCACCACGAGCATATTGTGTTTTTGTGTCAACTATGGCAAAAAAAGAATAAAAACAACATAAAAGGTTTGGGCCTACAAAGTGACGTCATACCTGCACCACTCTATGAAAAACAGCTGGATAATAATCTTTGTTTTTTTTAATCGAGATAAAAAATTGTAATAGTTTTTTTTTTTTTATGTACTCTGTCAATAATGGATTTATTCATGATTATTATGTTACTTTTTGTTAGTTAATTGATAAA
Organism: Rhinogobio ventralis; assembly: GCA_039654625.1. NCBI lineage: Eukaryota > Metazoa > Chordata > Actinopteri > Cypriniformes > Gobionidae > Rhinogobio > Rhinogobio ventralis. The sequence goes on from CM077198.1 coordinate 32,234,449, forward strand.
TGATTCAATAATTTTAAACTAAAACATATCGTAATGTAGCTAGATAAGAAGTTAATAAACAAAAGATTTGTTTCAGACCGTGATGAAACGATGCAGCTGTAGTTGTACTTGCCTCCTGCAGGTGTCCTCTCTCTCTCTCTCTCTCTCTCTCTCTGTGTGTGTGTGTGAGAGCAGAACTCAATGCGTCTCATGAGTCTCAGGTCCAGTAAACTTTGAGTCCAGACGGGCTGAAGGTCAGGATCATCTCTTCATTCTCTCTCTCTCTCTGCAGACATGAACCTGAACTGACTGGATCCAAGAGATCACTATAACATCATTTATCACACACTCACCCAACGAGAGGAAGATATTACAAACAGCCTGCTGCAGTCACGTGTAGCCTAGGCCTTATTCTGGTTTTACTCTCAATGAAACTGTGCATTTCATCAATACAGTAAAGACACTTTTATTTGGCTTGGAGAAAAAAAATAGTTTGCATGATTAGTAATTGCACCTAATTTAGAAACAAATCCTTCCCACATTTGCTGCTTCAAAAGTATGATTAGTACTTTTACACTGTTTTAGGAAGTGTACCTGAAAGTTTTTCTTCTTTTTACACCTTTCTCCTAGTTTCACTGTCTTTTTTAGATGTAGGTCTATTTTAGTGAAAATATCGTCTGCCTTCACTCATGTGAGGAAACTTCCTCTTTTCTCCGTAAAGTGGTCAGATATTTCCTCATGTGCCAGTCCAGAGCGAGTCTCGCTGTGAGGAGCTTCATGAGAGCCAGAACACAGACGGACTGAAGTCCAGACACTGAAGCTGCATCCACACAGAAATGATGCTCATCTTTGGACTGATGCTGCTGCTGCAAACTGCTGCATGTGAGTCAACTTTATGATGCTGTTCAATCACATGAATCTCTGAAATAAAAACACTCTAATATTACATTTTCAAAACAGTCTGCAGTGATCTAGTGTTTCTGATCTTCTTAATTGTGAATTTGTGGAGTAATACAAAATGTGAGAGGAAGTGTGTGTTTCTTTCTTAGTGTCCATTGTGCTAAAAAGCTTTAGTATTTTCTAAATGTATTATTTATTTAATTATTTTAAATGTATAATATGGGGATTCATCGAATGACATCTCTCCATTATGATGTCATAAAGATCAAGACATTATAATAAAAGCGAGAAATGTCACAGTTTAACGCGACTGAACAGAAAGTGCCAGACAAAGACATTCTGCATTATCAGAACATCATGTTAACACGCATAAAGCATTTTAGAATAAACTATGTAGACTGTGAAAGCATGATCATTTTAATACAAATCTAAATTAGCTTTTCAACTGAGGGCATACGTACACTTTTACTTTGACATTGTCATTTATTTTGCATTACACTCCAAACCAAGTTAAATCTATCCAGTAATATGGTTATGTTCAGTAATTCAGGAGGAGACACTGTTTTCTTAGAGAAAAGAGTTGAGCGTTTGTGTTTATGATGCAGATGAGCGTCTGAGGTCAGATGTTTTAATGAGATCAGATCAAGTGTCGGATGCCTTTCTTCTTTGATTCTGTGAATGTTTGTATCATTTTTGTCTTTTTAATTCTAATAATTTTAATTTGATGGATGTTGATACAGTTCAGTGTGTTTGTGTGTTTTGTTCTTCAGGTGTGGAGTTTAACTGCAGTTTTAATCAGGCAGATCCTTGTTATGCAGCTCTGGGACACACACTCAATCTGCTGATGGTGGATGCTAGTAAATATGACCTGAAGATATATAAGATCATAAATAAATATATAATAAATATAATAAATATCACAGGTGATCCAGTTTGTAGAGTAAAGAATGACAGGATGAGGGAGAATGAATGTGATCTTTTTAATAACAGATCAAAAGTGAGAGTCATTAATGGGTCTCTGATAATAAACCGTGTGATCAGAGCAGATTCAGGGAATTACACTTTAATAATTGATCTCTCAGACGGCACAGTATCATCTACAGATCTTCAAGTGAATGTTGAAGGTACAGTAACTCTCTCATCAGACTCATTACAATCTCACGATCTCCAAAGATCTCACTCTCATGCGGATAAATCAGTTGAATTTCTGTTAAGGTTTTTATTCATGCAGCTCATTATTGAACATCTGGAAGAATTTAATCAAAAGCAGCTGCACTTTGTTTTCTATTTATTGAGACTCTACTTAAAAAATAAACCATGATTGAATGTGTGGTTTGAATGTATTGTGTGACTGTACTGTCATGTGTCCCTCCCTCCAGCTCCTATTGGCTCAGTGAAAGTGTCAGTCAGCTGCTCCTCCAATGGGGTGAAGTCAGTGTCCTGCTCCTCTGATGGGGATCAGCTCATCTACAGCTGGACTCTGAATGGAGATCCACTGACGGATGGAAACACCAACATTCAGCTGAATGAGATAACTGATGGAGACATCAGCTGCAGTGTGAAGAACCACGTCAGTCACGGACAGAATAACATTAGTGTAAAACACTGTCCTGGTGAGTGTTTAATACATGAATCTCCACATCTATAAAAACCACAACCACACTGATACAAAACAATGAGTTCCCTTCATTGGACACAGTTAATTCTCAAAACGATTCTGGATGAGAATGAGTTTATTTCAGCAAGATATGAACAGTAATTTGTGTAGACGTGTTTTCGGTTTTAGTGATTCTGCAGTGATGTTTTATTACAGGATCACCTGCAGCTGTGACCTCTAGTTTGACCTCTACACTGTCCAGTAGCACACAGACATCCGAACATGGTAGGAGTTTAACAGAGCACACTACAGGAAACGTCTCGGTTACGTATGTAACCCTCGTTCCCTGAGGAGGGAACGGAGACGTAACATCAGTGACTGGGGGGTTTCACCTAGAAGCCTATCATCTTCGAGATCTTAGAAAACGCCCAATGGCAGGCCAATGCCATGGGCATGCGGAATTTGCTTAGCGTAGTTCTGCCCCACAGCGTGGGTATATAAGGAAGTACGCTGGCAACATCGCATTATGTTTACCTGCTGAGGAGCCAAGACCGAACTCCCAGCCATTTAAGCAGTACAGCGGAAGTGGCAGAGGGACGTTACGTCTCCGTTCCCTCCTCAGGGAACGAGGGTTACATACGTAACCGAGACGTCCCCTTTCGTTCAGTCACTCTGAGTAACGTCAGTGACTGACGAATGGGGATCCCAATCCAATTTACGCCACTCGGCTGTCGTCCAGTGCCCTGCACAAGTGTGAGCTCCCTGTCGTAAGCTAGTATAAACGAAAGGCTCCAACTTAACACAGGAATACCAAGGTACACTGGGAAGCATATTCCAGGTGGAAGTATGCGCCAAAGTGCCTACCCGTAGGGAGGACTTTAGGAGACACATATGACCCGTGAGGGGTTGCATATGGAAGAACTCTGGGGTAACCAGCCAATGGTGGAAGAATTTTACCCCCAGGGGAGGCAAGGGCTTGCCGAGGGAAATACACATGCTCAGAGAGGCTTACAGTGGAAATACACATGTGGGGGTCACCCATAGGGGGAACCATGCACACGGTGGCACCTAGCCTGACACGAGGGCCTGAAGCGAGTGGGCAGACGCACAGGTGTCGGCATCGACATTGCTGGAGGAAATCAGGGTTTCAGGGAAACTACCTGAGGAGAATATCGCACATATCCCGTCCGTGGAGAGGAATGGCGAGTAAGCAAAGACACCTGAGCCTAGTCCATTACCGGCCACTGGTAGAGGTGAGTACATGAGAGGACACTGGCTCCACTCAGAGATTATACAATCTGGCAAATGTGTTAGGCGTCGCCCAGCCTACAGCTCTGCAGATGTCTGTCAGCGAGGCGCCATGCGCTAGAGCCCAAGAGGAGGCCTGGTGGAGTGTGCCCTGACCCCAAGGGGGCATGGACAACCCTGCGTCTAGTAAGCCAAGACAATGGCGTCCACTATCCAGTGAGACAACCTTTGCTTGGAGAGAACCTTTCCCTTCAGCTTCCCATCCATAACAGACAAAGAGCTGGTCTGAGGTCCTGAAACATTGCTTTCTGTCTACGTAAGCGTGGAGGGTGCGTACTGGACAGAGCAGTGCCAAGGCTGGGTCTGCCTCCTCCAAAGGCAGCGCTTGCAGGTTCACCACCTGGTCCCTGAACGGAGTGGTGGGAACCTTGGGCACATATCTAAACTGGGGTCTCAGAATCACGTGAGAGTTGGCCGGCCCGAATTCTAGGCACGCTTCGTCAACTGAAAATGCCTGCAGGTCCCCTACCCTCTTGATGGAGGCCAAAGCGATCAGGAGCACTGTCTTCATTGACAGGAACTTAAGCTCGACTGATCACAATGGCTCAAAGGGAGGCCTCTGCAGACTACTGAGAGGTCCCAAGAGGGTACGAGGAGAGAGCGAGGAGGATTCAGTCTCCTCGCTCAACCTCAGGAACCTGATGATCAGGTTGTGCTGACTTACCTGTTTCGTCTCCACAAGGTAGTGGTAGGCGGATATCGCGGCCACATACACCTTGAGGGTGGAAGGAGACAGCCTTCGTTCCAACCCTTGTTGGAGGAATGAGAGCATGAACCCGATCGGGCATTTCCAGGGGTCTTCTTGGCGAGAAGAACACCAGGTGACGAAGAGGTTCCACTTCAACGCATAGGCGTGTCTAGTAGACAAGGCCCTAGCGGAAGTGATGGTAGCCACCACCTGAGGTGGTAGGGTACTCAAACCTACCGCGTCCTGTCCAGGAGCCACACATGGAGGTTCCAAAGATCGGGACGCGGGTGCCAGAGGGTGCCCCGTCTCTGAGAAAGGAGGCCTTTCCTCAGAGGTATGGACCAGGGAGGGGCTGTCGCAAGGAGTACGAGTTCGGAGAACCAGGTCCGGTCGGGCCAGTACGGGGTGACCAAAAGGACCTGCTCCTTGTCCTTCCTGATCTTGCACAGTACCTGTGCGAGAAAGTTCACTGGGGGGAACACATATTTGCGAAGGCCCCGCAGCCAGCTGTGCACCAGAGCATCCGTGCCGAGGGGGCCCTCGGTCAGGGAATAAAACAGGCAGCAATGGGAAGAGTCGTGGGTGGCAAACAGATCTACCTGTGTGTCGCCGAACTGTTCCCAAATCAGCTGAACCGTCTGGGGATGAAGTCTCCATTCTCCCGGAACAAATGATTCTCCCCCGGCCCTCCACTGGAAGGAGTGGTCCTGCTACCATCTCCTGAAAAGAACTGCCCATCCCTGAGCTGTCCGCATCAGGAGCGCCGCTTAGCCTGGCGCTTGGACTGGGGTGCCTTCCTGCGGCGTCCTCCACGGCGCGTTCCAGGTGAAGGCTGCTGCTGGGGCCGGGCGGGAGGGGTGGAAACAGCGGGAGGGCGCCCTCGGCGGCGAGCAGGCCGAGGCAACTGTGCCGGTGGCTGGGTGGAAGCAGCAGCTGGCCGCCGGGGCAGTATGTGTTTGATGGCCTCAGTCTGCTTTTGGGCGGTTGAGAACTGTTGGGCAAAGCTCTCAACCGCGCCGCCGAATAGCCCATCCTGGGATATGGGAGCGTCGAGGAACCGGGTTTGCTTGGCGTCCCGCATATCGGCCAGGTTGAGCCATAGGTGTTTCTTCTGGACCACAGCTGTGGACATCACCTGGCCCAGGGAGCGTGCAGTCACCATCGTCGCCCGGAGAGCGAGGTCGGTGGCGGCACGCAGCTCATTTCTGAGCCCTGGGTCAGCCCTACCCTCATGCATGTCACATAGCATCCGGGCCTGGTAGGCCTGCCAGATAGCCATGGCATGTAAAGAGGCGGCAGCCTGCCCCGCAGCTCTGTAGGTCTTCGACACCAAGGTTGATGTGAATCTACAGGCTTTGGAGGGGTGCTTAGGGTCGCCACGGCAGGTTGAAGCACTCTGAGGACACAGTTGCATCGCAACAGAGCATTCAACCAGGGGAACCCCAGTGTACCCTTTGGTTGCGGCCCCATCGAGGGCAGAGAAGACGGAGGAGGTCGCCGAACGGCCGCGGGAAGACAACGGGGCCTTCCAGGACCGCGTGACCTCCTCATGCACCTCCGGGAAGAAAGGTATTGGGGGCGTGGCCTGACGGGTGTCAGAACGCGGCGCCCCCAAAAACCATTCGTCCAACCGCGAGCGCTCAGGTCGGGGAGGAGGGTTCCACTCCAACCCGAGACTCGCGGCACCGAGATGGTCATGTTCCCGCAGTGGGAACATGACTCATCCATGAACGCCGCCTAAGCGTGCTGTAAGCCCAAACACGTCAGGCAGTGTTCATGCCCATCAGAGGGCGGCAGAGACTGACCGCACCCAGAAGCACACGGACGAGACATCTTTAAAAAGACATGCCACGTGTGAGCTCTTTTTGTGAGAGGAAGCTTCGCAGCAATGCCGAAGCGCCCAGGGACTGAATACCAGCTAAATGCAGACCACTGCACAGATCAGTAGGCAGGCAGTAAACGATCGCTGGAACGTGCCGTAACACCAACACCGACTGGAAAGCTGCTCGTCTCGAAGAAGCTGACGATACTCAGAAGGCTTGAGGAGTGAAGAGATACTCTTGGCTCAGAAGCAGAAACATAATGCGATGTTGCCAGCGTACTTCCTTATATACCCAAGCTGTGGGGCGGAGCTACGCTATGCAAATTCCGCATGCCCATGGCATTGGCCTGACATTGGGCTTTTTCTAAGATCTCGAAGATGATAGGCTTCTAGGCGAAACCCCCCATTCATCAATCACTGACGTTACTCGGAGTGACTGAACGAAAGGGAACATGATGAAATGATTTGGTTTTCTTTAACTGTTGTTTTCAGTGTGTTCAGAGCCTGTGGTGTTTGTGCTGGTCTGGTGTTTTCAAATGATGGTTCTGTTTGGTCTGTTAGGAGGTTTTCACATCTACATGAGACACACGACAGGTCAGAGACATTTATGATCATCATTATGGATTTGACATGTAAATACTCAGAGTGTGAAGATGATGATATTTTGATGCATTTAGGAAAGAAACAGGGAGATCAAAAATTGAGAATGAGGAGATTTAGAGAAGGACATGAACACACAGAAGAAAATCCATGAGACCAGCAGCAGATCTCAGCACATCTATGAGAAATCTCCTCCTTTTGCTTCCACAATGTTTTCAGGCGACTCCAACAATTGCGGATTAAGATTTCAGATAATAGAAACTTCGGATTGGCACGCAAAACTTTCAGATCTTACCCTATACTATCTTAATATTGTCCTTATATTAATCGTTAAGAGCACAAGTAATTTCTGCCCAACATGTACGCTGTGTCTGCTTAACTGAGAACATGAAGTTAACTAACATGTATATTATAGTTGTGTATTACTGCCATATGGATATTACGGTGACACACTCATCTCTGGCTGATAACAGAATATTTCCTAAATTAATACATTAAAGCAAACATTTTCTATAAAGCTGCTTTGAAACATGTATTGTGAAATGCATTTATCTTTACCAGATCTTTGTCATTATAAAATTATATTCTTTAAGAATTGTATTGAGTCTGTTTTGAAACTGTTAAGATGAACTTTTTGTTATAGAGTTAAATGAAAATAAAACTATTTGAAATTAAACTTTTTTGCAGTCAAAAGATGCAAGCTCACTTGATTTTAAGTTTATTTAATATAGTTTTAATTTTCTTTTACAGAAAGTACACAATCAAATGTAAACTAATTTGAAGGTTTGCTGTATAGGCTATATAAAAAAATCTAAATCTAAAATAATACAATTTATTTATTTATTTAGTAAATGAGTCCAGCTGTAACTCTTGTTTCCTCCTGCAGATGTCGCTAATAACCAAGAAAGTGTCTCTCTTTGACAATTATTAATAAAATATTATAGACTTGTATTATTAGTGTCTATTTTTTATAACATTTATTTGACCAAAATGTTGAAGGTCCAAATCAATGCAGTTTCAAAGTCCTTCGAAGGGCTTTGAAACTGCATTGATTTGGACCTTCAACATTTTGGTTGTTATAGAAGTCTGTAATGGGGAGAAAAATCCTGGAATGTTTTCTTCAAAAAACTTAATTTCTTTTCGACTGAAGAAAGAAAGACATGAACATCTTGGATGAGATGGGGGAGAGTAAAATATCAGGAAATTTTCATTTTGAAGTGAACTAATCCTTTTACAAAATGTGCTGTTTTGTGTGTGTCTCCTTTAAATGCAAATGAGCTGCTGCTCCCACCCCAGAGGGTGCAGCCTTCACAGCTTGTGAACTCCCTAATGAAAACTGAAACATGATATCTGTTTGTTTTAATGATCATCTCTATCACAGATTGCAGTTCTTCATCATCATGAAATATTATCATCTGTATGCGTTTTAAAGCCTTATCACTCTCAACTTGAGCACACACACCCGACGCATGCGCACAGAGAGCTGGATGTCGGCGTCCGCGAGTAGGCTAGATTAAACTAGACTAGTCCTCTTTCATGTGTTACTGCGATTAAACTGTCAAATGCTCACAAGGTTATGTCAGACACACACAAAGTTCACATGAAAACAGTATTAGATGTGTACTAAAGTGAAAGCAGTGTAATATACAGTACATACTGCTATATCTGCTGTTAATACGAACAACAGAAGAAAAACAGAAAATCACTCACTGCTCCTGACTGAATAACTTTAGTAGCTTTATTAAGAACACATTTCTTACATGAATGTTGCTGTTAAATGCTCTGGCAAGGAGATAAACATGGCCGACTGTGTACTGCTCTCTGAGGGCGGGGTCTATACTAATATGGCAGTGTCCATCAACAGTTGTGGGCGGGGCCTGTGAAATGTGACGTCACATTCCACAGAATCTGCAAACAGCTTGTTCTGAGACACTGCTTATGATAAGGGGATTAAAAAAAGGAGTGGGTGGATTTTTACCATTACAGGGTGGTTGTGTACATACACTGCCAACACACACATTTATGTTCAAACACTTTATAAAAGTGAATTTTGCATAATAGGTGCCCTTTAAAAAACGAACACTTGGTCTTACATCAGCGTGATAAAAATACCTAAAATGACAGAAACCATCTTTGCAAAAAATTATTTGAAGTGTAATTTGATTTAGTTTTGTGTCGTGTCCCATTAGAATACATGAAGGGGGCGGGGTTTATGAGCTATACTGGGACCAGCCACTTGGGGGCAATCAGGACAAGTGCGGCACACTTGTTGCCACCACGAACATATTGTGTTTTTGTGTCAACTATGGCAAAAAAAGAATAAAAACAACATAAAAGGTTTGGGCCTACAAAGTGACGTCATACCTGCACCACTCTATGAAAAACAGCTGGATAATAATCTTTGTTTTTTTTAATCGAGATAAAAAATTTTAATAGTTTTTTTTTTTATGTACTCTGTCAATAATGGATTTATTCATGATTATTATGTTACTTTTTGTTAGTTAATTGATAAATGATTCAATAATTTTAAACTAAAACATATCGTAATGTAGCTAGATAAGAAGTTAATAAACAAAAGATTTGTTTCAGACCGTGATGAAACGATGCAGCTGTAGTTGTACTTGCCTCCTGCAGGTGTCCTCTCTCTCTCTCTCTCTCTCTCTCTCTGTGTGTGTGTGAGAGCAGAACTCAATGCATCTCATGAGTCTCAGGTCCAGTAAACAGAAGATTGAGTCCAGACGGGCTGAAGGTCAGGATCCTTATTCTGGTTTTACTCTCAATGAAACTGTGCATTTCATCAATACAGTAAAGACACTTTTATTTGGCTTGGAGAAAAAAAATAGTTTGCATGATTAGTAATTGCACCTAATTTAGAAACAAATCCTTCCCACATTTGCTGCTTCAAAAGTATGATTAGTACTTTTACACTGTTTTAGGAAGTGTACCTGAAAGTTTTTCTTCTTTTTACACCTTTCTCCTAGTTTCACTGTCTTTTTTAGATGTAGGTCTATTTTAGTGAAAATATCGTCTGCCTTCACTCATGTGAGGAAACTTCCTCTTTTCTCCGTGAAGTGGTCAGATATTTCCTTATGTGCCAGTCCAGAGCGAGTCTCGCTGTGAGGAGCTTCATGAGAGCCAGAACACAGACGGACTGAAGTCCAGACACTGAAGCTGCATCCACACTCTTCTGCTGCGATCGGGCTCTTCTGGAAACTGGGCTTTAGAGAAATGATGCTCATCTTTGGACTGATGCTGCTGCTGCAAACTGCTGCATGTGAGTCAACTTTATGATGCTGTTCAATCACATGAATCTCTGAAATAAAAACACTCTAATATTACATTTTCAAAACAGTCTGCAGTGATCTAGTGTTTCTGATCTTCTTAATTGTGAATTTGTGGAGTAATACAAAATGTGAGAGGAAGTGTGTGTTTCTTTCTTAGTGTCCATTGTGCTAAAAAGCTTTAGTATTTTCTAAATGTATTATTTATTTAATTATTTTAAATGTATAATATGGGGATTCATCGAATGACATCTCTCCATTATGATGTCATAAAGATCAAGACATTATAATAAAAGCGAGAAATGTCACAGTTTAACGCGACTGAACAGAAAGTGCCAGACAAAGACATTCTGCATTATCAGAACATCATGTTAACATGCATAAAGCATTTTAGAATAAACTATGTAGACTGTGAAAGCATGATCATTTTAATACAAATCTAAATTAGCTTTTCAACTGAGGGCATACGTACACTTTTACTTTGACATTGTCATTTATTTTGCATTACACTCCAAACCAAGTTAAATCTATTCAGTAATATGGTTATGTTCAGTAATTCAGGAGGAGACACTGTTTTCTTAGAGAAAAGAGTTGAGCGTTTGTGTTTATGATGCAGATGAGCGTCTGAGGTCAGATGTTTTAATGAGATCAGATCAAGTGTCGGATGCCTTTCTTCTTTGATTCTGTGAATGTTTGTATCATTTTTGTCTTTTTAATTCTAATAATTTTAATTTGATGGATGTTGATACAGTTCAGTGTGTGTGTGTGTGTTTTGTTCTTCAGGTGTGGAGTTTAACTGCAGTTTTAATCAGGCAGATCCTTGTTACGCAGCTCTGGGACACACACTCAATCTGCTGATGGTGGATGCTAGTAAATATGACCTGAAGATACAAAAGAGAATAAATATCACAGGTGATCCAGTTTGTAGAGTAAAGAATGACAGGATGAGGGAGAATGAATGTGATCTTTTTAATAACAGATCAAAAGTGGGAGTCATTAATGGGTCTCTGATAATAAACCATGTGATCAGAGCAGATTCAGGGAATTACACTTTAATACTTGATCTCTCAGACGGCACAGTATCATCTACAGATCTTCAAGTGAATGTTGAAGGTACAGTAACTCTCTCATCAGACTCATTACAATCTTATGATCTCCAAAGATCTCACTCTCATGCGGATAAATCAGTTGAATTTCTGTGAAGGTTATTAATTATTATTATTATTATTATTAATAATAATATTATTTAGGCAAAAGCATCTGCACTTTAAATGTACTAAGACTATTTTCAGAATTAAAAACTACTGTTTATAGTATGTGATAGCATTTCAAACAGTAATTTGCTACATTGTTGTCACATGACTAACCTATGCTTGTTTAATTGTTTGCTTGTTTATGCTTGTTTAACCTTTGCTATGTTTAATTCAATAATGTCCAGATTTCATCTCGGCAATAAACGTGTTTAGAAATGTCTTGAATTTGACTCTAGTTACATAATGAGTTGTGTGACTACTGTCATGTGTCCCTCCCTCCAGCTCCTATTGGCTCAGTGAAAGTGTCAGTCAGCTGCTCCTCCAATGGGGTGAAGTCTGTGTCCTGCTCCTCTGATGGGGATCAGCTCATCTACAGCTGGACTCTGAATGGAGATCCACTGACGGATGGAAACACCAACATTCAGCTGAATGAGACAACTGATGGAGACATCAGCTGCAGTGTGAAGAACCACGTCAGTCACGGACAGAGTAACATTAGTGTAAAACACTGTCCTGGTGAGTGTTTAATACATGAATCTCCATGTATTTTCTAAACAACAGCAACAGCAACAAGAGTGATGCAGATAAATGAAGAACATGTCCGTCACATTTCACCCCAAAATCAAAATAAATTATATTGTGTATGAAGAAAATTAAGATTTTTTTTAACCATTCATTTTTTTGCATTGTGACATAAGTAATACACTCCTTAAATGTTCTTTATTTTAATGTTCCAGAACTTTTTTTTTTTTGCAAACACAATCATTCATAATGATAATTGTTATTTGATTCTTATTTCTGCAATTGCATATGATACATTTTGTGTAAAATAATTTTATTTAACATAATTTAAAGACAGATAAATACTACAATTGTATACATTACAATTTCATAATATATTTTTATACTTGTTATATTAATAATGATAATTGTGTGTGTGTATATATATATATATATATATATATATATTATTATTATAGTTCCAGTAATGAGAATTTAAATGTTTTCTTGTTTTGTGGGGGTAAATGTCACAATACAAATTGGTTTAATGTCCCTAGAAACAGGCAGTGAAACACTCTGCAAAATGTTGCTTGCCATTTACAGTTTCGCTTTTGATTTTAAAGTAAATGTGACCTTGAAAGGTTTTCTGAGATTCAGACAAATTGATTCCCTTAATTGACCAATGAATCTTCAAAATGATTACTCCGCAGTAATTTGTGTTGACGCGTTTTCGGTTAACTGGTTGAAAGCAAGAATGCAGGTGATTCTGCAGTGATGTTTTATTGCAGGATCAACTACTGCAGCTGTGGCCTCTAGTTTGACCTCTACACTGCCCAGTAGCACACAGACATCCGAACATGGTACGAGTTTCTCATCAGCTGGTATGAATCTCACCCTCACTCAGAACTCTGGAGCATTTCCTTCATGGATGTGTGAGTGTTGAGCTACAGCACATTCTGCAAATTACAAATAAACTTAAAATAATGGTGGCAGTGAGAGGGGCCACAGGCTGTTCTGTAGCTAAAATTATTTTTGAACTAATTTACTTTGCTGTTAATTGCATTTAGTTGTTAAAGTTCTTAAATTCTTGTTGCTGTTGTAGTTGATTTGTATGAACTTTTAGAATCAGTTTTGGAGTTTGTTTTAAATTACCTTGTGTTTCTTTCTTTCATAGTTATAAGAAACTCTCTGATTGCTTTGGGCTGTGTTGCGCTGATCCTGATTCTGCTGTTCATCACTGCATGTCACTTTTACAAGAGGAAACAGCTCAAGTCAACACCAGGTCAGTTCATTTTAAATCTGTAGTCAGTACAGTAAGGTTAAAATGTAATGCTGTAGCTGCAAATGCAAGGAGTAATTACAAAGCCAAACGCATCGGTTAAGTAAGGAATAATTGACTCCAGGCCATTGAATTATTAGAAAAATAATGCAGTTAACGTAATTTTTCTAATAATTCAACGGCCTGGAGTCAATTATTCCACTTATACTATGGTTACCACACCTCAAAACATTGTTCAGATTATTTATTTCAAGACCATTGTCAGGTTTTGACCTTAAACCGCTCTTGTGTGCAGGACTAATTTCTTACGCAACTAAACCCAGGCCTCCGTTGCTAATACTAGCTTAGGGCTAGTAACGGAGGCTTTAGGCTTTGATAGCAGAATAATGCTAGCCTGACGTCGCCATACTCAATTCTAGTCAGAATATGAGTCTGATACTGCTCCTTTGGGCTGTGATTATGGGGCGTGTTTCAACCGAACCAGGAAAGAAAATGCCTCTGCACTCAATTGGATAGACCTACAACCAATCAGAGCAACGGAGTAAGTGACATATGTTGAGCGATGCATAGTAGTAGTGGGAAGTTCGGATCATTTTACGGACTCTGATCTTTGAATCTCGTTCAGCAAAATGAACAAATCTTTTTTTCCAAGTCATTTTGTTCATTTCAGCAGAATATAATAAAAATTTCACATGTTAAATTCCCCAACACATCTAGTACTTATGCAAACGTTGATCACATTTGGAATAAAAAATTAATTATAAGCTAATGCAGCCAAGGCCAAACTTTAAGAGAGAAATTATTCATTAATTGCTTAGCTGGGTCTTCAGGCTATGCAGTCTGTTAGTTAACCTCCGAATCCGAGTCGATCGTTCTTTTGTCACTTCACATTCAATCACGTCTGTTCCTGGAAAGATTAGTACACCTCTCCTGTCTTCGGGTTCGAGTCGTTAGTTCCGTCATCAGTGTCTGATCAGGGCCATGACAGCCCCATATGCAATGCATACATGCAGTCCCGAAAACAGAATTGATTACCTCTCGAGCGAGTCTTCGGGTTCAAGTCATTCGTTCACCAACTCACAGCCCCATAGGCTGAATGCAGAAGATCCTGTACAGAACCGATGGCATGTAACACATGCACGGTCAACACAAAATGAACAAATCGCTCTCTGAGACAACTCGTTGTTCCCGAGTCATATTTAAGATTAGTTCAAAAAGAACAAATCTTTCATGAACGACACATCACTAACGCATAGTTGTCAACAGAACTCAACTGCACGCGCGCTGGAGGAAGAAGTAGAAGAAGAAGAGGAGTGTAAACAATTTTTGCCGGTGTTTAAGGATACACGGAGTACTTACCAACACGATCATTTTTGAGAGAAATAGTAAAGGTGAATGCATATACGAACAAATTCTCCGTTTAGGATTACAATGAATTCAACCCAAGCGCTCTTTGGTGACGTGGATGATTACGTTACTGTTGATCATCTGTCAATAATCGTATAAAGCCCTCCCTGACTATCTGATTAGTCCGAACAGCTCCTGTTCGGGCATAGTTACTCCACAATGGATCAAGTCCAGACCGAACTTCCCGACCTCAAATGTTGTGGGCGGGGCTAAGTTCGGCTGGCATCCAGGCTAGAATAATGCAGTTATATTAGTTATTAGAGAGAGAGAGAGAGCGTATGTGAATGACCTCAGTTTGTGCGTCTCTTTCAACAGTGTTCGGCAGCTGCGTCTACTAATATGAGAAGAACAGCACCTTTATTACATTGCTAGTGAGAAATGCCATGTAGCTTTTTAGCTGCTAAACTATTTTACTGAATAAATCGTCAGAACCGCACTCACAACACGTTTCCATTCGAGAGTGTGTCCGCACTGTATGTGTGTACATTTGAGTGGGAGAGTGGGAGAAAGAGAGTATGTGCTTTTCATACTTAATAAAATGTAATTTTGTGGCAAAAAACATGGAAATAATTTGTCGTTTGTATCCTATTGTTTACTATATTTATTTGCTTGATCAGTGGCATTGTGGGTTTTGGTTATTTTGCTGTTGTCGACTGTAAGGACCTTTTGAAATAATTTGGCGAAGTGATATGTAATGCAGTCAAGACCTGCCTGGAACTACTTTTGCACACCTTAGAACGTTCGTCAACCAATCAGATTCAAGCATTCAACAGCCCCGTAGTATAATATACCTTAAAATGCTGAGAAGGTTAGTGGCATATATGTTATATTGTTTGTATTTTCACAATGTTAGTTTGTATAAAATACATTTACACCAGCTTCCAACGTATTAAAGGTGCGTAAAACATCCAAACATTTGACAACACAATTTTACATTATAAAATATATAATAACAAATTAGTTAAACAATTAGTTAAATGTGAACATAAATTGCTAATTGTTAATGGACACCCTGTCTACGAATAATTGGAGATTTATGAAGCATTTGTGAATCCAGAGAAGAGTTTATAGGAAGGTACTTTTTACATGTAAATTACTCAGAATTTACTCATGTATTTACAAAAGTTTTATGAATGAGGTCCAATAAATTAATTTTAAAAAAAAGATTCTGTCCTCACCTTTCTGTTGATGTGATGTCAAAAACTTTTAAGCGGCATGAGGATTATCTGTTATAGAGGCTAGTTTTGAAGCTAATTCGTTAATGATTGAAAAAACTGACTGGAGTCTATCTGTGGCTAATCTCATTTTTTTCTCATCAGCCCCTGCTGGAGAATCGGAGCTCGTTTATGCTCAGATCTCTCATAAGAAGCACAACAAAAAAAATGAAAAGAAGAAATCGGGTAAGAACATGTCAGTTACAGTTAAGAGAAACTCACTGAAACTACATCATTTACAAACAAATACAATACAAGGATCTATCAGCGTGTGTTTTTTTAGTCATGCTACTGCAGCTGCCTAAAACTTAAAGGCCCTCTGAAGTGCTTGAAACACGCAGCATTATTCAATGTGTTGATGTAATTTCCACTGGAACAGGAAGACAGGGCGGGACATATCGAACAGCTCCTCCCCTTTTTAAAAAACAGCCAATAGCGTTTTGTTCATATTACAGCTCGGCCAGAGCCGTTGAGCTCGGTTTTCTGGTCTGCGCTGAATTGCGCATATGATCCATGTGTGATCCCATCTGTGTGCGTGCTACAGCGGTTCATTTGACATTAACGTGAAACCAGACTTCATTCGCCCCAATGGAAAGCATATTTACACTGTCTGAATTGTTCCCTATCCCCTATCTAGTGCACTATGTGCCATTCACCATGTTGAAAATATTAAATGTGTGAACAAATGACCGATTTCAGCCGCAGCTTCAGCGTCTACAGGTGCTGGTCATATAATTAGAATATCATCAAAAAGTTGATTTATTTCACTAATTCCATTCAAAAAGTGAAACTTGTATATTATATTCATTCATTACACACAGACTGATACATTTCAAATGTTTATTTCTTTTAATTTTGATGATTATAACTAAGGAACAATTATAACTAAACAACTAAGGAAAATCCCAAATTCAGTATCTCAGAAAAAGTATGAGCATGTACAGCATTCAATACTTAGTTGGGGCTCCTTTTGCCTGAATTACTGCAGCAGTGCAGCGTGGCATGGAGTCGATCAGTCTGTGGCACTGCTCAGGTGTTATGAGAGCCCAGGTTGCTCTGATAGTGGCCTTCAGCTCTTCTGCATTGTTGGGTCTGGCAAATCGCATTTTCCTCTTCACAATACCCCATAGATTTTCTATGGGGTTAAGGTCAGGCGAGTTTGCTGGCCAATTAAGAACAGGGATACCATGGTCCTTAAACCAGGTACTGGTTGCTTTGGCACTGTGCAGGTGCCAAGTCCTGTTGGAAAATGAAATCTGCATCTCCATAAAGTTGGTCAGCAGCAGGAAGCATGAAGTGCTCTAAAACTTCCTGGTATACGGCTGCGTTGACCTTGGACCTCAGAAAACACAGTGGACCAACACCAGCAGATGACATGGCACCCCAAACCATCACTGACTGTGGAAACTTTACACTGGACCTCAAGCAACGTGGATTGTGTGCCTCTCCTCTCTCCTCCAGACTCCGGGACCCTGATTTCCAAAGGAAATGCAAACTTTACTTTCATCAGAGAACATAACTTTGGACCACTCAGCAGCAGTCCAGTCCTTTTTGTCTTTAGCCCAGGTGAGACGCTTCTGACGCTGTCTGTTGTTCAAGAGTGGCTTGACACAAGGAATGCGACAGCTGAAACCCATGTCTTGCATACGTCTGTGCGTAGTGGTTCTTGAAGCACTGACTCCAGCTGCAGTCCACTCTTTGTGAATCTCCCCCACATTTTTGAATGGGTTTTGTTTCACAATCCTCTCCAGGGTGCGGTTATCCCTATTGCTTGTACACTTTTTTCTACCACATCTTTTCCTTCCCTTCGCCTCTCTATTAATGTGCTTGGACACAGAGCTCTGTGAACAGCCAGCCTCTTTTGCAATGACCTTTTGTGTCTTGCCCTCCTTGTGCAAGGTGTCAATGGTCGTCTTTTGGACAACTGTCAAGTGAGCAGTCTTCCCCATGATTGTGTAGCCTACAGAACTAGACTGAGAGACCATTTAAAGGCCTTTGCAGGTGTTTTGAGTTAATTAGCTGATTAGAGTGTGGCACCAGGTGTCTTCAATATTGAACCTTTTCACAGTATTCTAATTTTCTGAGATACTGAATTTGGGATTTTCCTTAGTTGTCAGTTATAATCATCAAAATTAAAAGAAATAAACATTTGAAATATATCAGTCTGTGTGTAATGAATGAATATAATATACAAGTTTCACTTTTTGAATGGAATTAGTGAAATTTAGTGAAACTTTTTGAAGATATTCTAATTATATGACCAGCACCTGTATTTACAATGTAGGTGGCGGGACGCTTTAGATTCTAGAGAGCATTTGATTGGACAGAAAATCTGATGAGAAGCTAAAGTGCAGAGTGATGTCATCAAAATCATTGATCCATATTGGCGGAAGTGTACGTTTTTAATGCTAATATCTCCTATTATTTCATTGTTTTGTTGCACACTAGCTTATAGATAGCAGTAAGGCTAACATATTCATACTAAAAACCAAAAACTTTCATTTTGATTTCATTGGGACTTTAAAGGGTTAGTTCACCCAAAAATGAAAATGATGCCAAATTGACTTACCCTCAAGCCATCCTAGGTGTATATGGCTTTCTTCGTTCAGCCAAACACAATCTGAGTTATATTGAACAAATATCCTGGCCCTTACAAGCTTTCTAATGGGAGTGAATGGTAAAAAAAATTTTGAAGCCCAAAAAAGCGCATCCATCATAAAAGTAATCCATACGACTCCAGGGGGTTAATAAAGGCCTTCTAAAGCGTAGCGATGCATTTTTGTGTGTTTTTTCCGTATTTATAACTTTATAAACTATAATCACTTGCTTCCGATAATGTACATGTAAAAAGTGAAGTATACTTTGGCCTAAAGACCTACGTCACTCGCCGGAACTCTCTCGTGAATGCGCGGATGGCCGTTACTGGAAGCTTGTGATTACAGTTTATGAAAATACATATGTTGACAGGCACTTCGGACATAGTATCATTGCATTCAGAGTTGGTACAATGATTGGACAAATATATTTTTTGGTCCCTACACTTCCACAGAAGATAGCCTATATGTACATATTTTATATTTAGACCACTTCTATTATTGATTGCTATCAGGATGTGAAGAGCGTTTCAACCAGTATAGCAAAAAGTGCTTATAAAACTAATTGCCTACCTTACCTTTAAGTAATGAAGATACCTTTTTTCAAACACTGTCTAAAAGTATATGGTGTCCAATAAGTGAAGAAATCTTTTCAGCTGTATTTATGTCGATTATTTTGCTCTAAATCAGTCAGACAGTTCAATTGGGTGGGGGTGGGGGGATGGGTCTTGCACATTACTAGATTTGTTTTGTTTGCTACTTTCTCAGTAAAATAGTTTCACTACTGAAAAGCATTTGTCAGTTTGCAGTAGACTAAAAGTCTCGTCCTGACACAATTTTTTGTTTCTGTCTTCAGAATCACTCCCGGCTGCTGATGTGGAATGTGCTGCGGTTGGGTCGCAGACAAGGAAGAAGGAGATAGAAGAGGAAGAGGTTCAATACGGAGAGGTGACGTTCACTCCGAACAACTCAAACGCTTACCAGGAGCCTAAGGAAGAGTGTTTGTACTCTCAGGTACAGAGACACTAGTTTCGCAACAAAAGTTGTATAAATTAAGGCCATGTGTTTGTTTATGTTCACTTTGGGAGTTTTACAATTTATATAAAACATATTCATGGAGTATCGGAGACATTTTTTTTTACTTCTTTTGTTTGACATGTTAATCATGCATATTAATGACAGCATTGTATATTGATATTCTGTGTCGTGTTATGGACTATCCCAGCTAACAAAAACAAGTTCTAAGATAAGTTCTTATAAAGTTATGAAAACGTTATTTCGAATGTTCTCTGATTCTCTGATCATACTTTTGAATGATCTCTAAACATTCTGAAACCAGTAGTAACATTTAAAAAACATTAGACAAGCATCCAACTAAAGTGTTTCAGAATGATGTGTAAATGTTTTTGTGCTAACCAGATAACTTTAAACGAACAATTTATCAACATTACTGGACGAAAGTTTGTTCATAACTTTAAAAGACACTTTCCGGAACATTAGCTGAAGTTCTGAGAACATTTCCTGTTAGCTGGTATTAAGTGTAGGTTTTAGTATAATGTGTCTGGGCTAAAATGTGAGATGTTGAGTAACCGAGCTGAAGGAAGAAAAGAGGAAACCAAATATGTAATTTTCCATCAGACTAGCACTTCTGTTTATAGCACTTCATGAATTGTGCTGCCTGAGGCTGTGACTGTACAATAGCAAAACGAAACATTAAATGAAAATAAACTTTTTATCTTTAACTCGAGGAGGTGATCTGGTGTTCACAATTACTCGAAAATACAGCCATTTTTGATTATATTTACAGCTAGGGCTGGGTAAAAAAAATATTGATTTCTCGATTTTTAATCGATTCTCATTTTTATGAACCAATATCGATTCTTAAATCCCAGGAATCATTAGTCCATCCTGTTTTCAGTTGATGAATGAACAGAACTTTGTAGAGCCCCTCCCATCCTATAAATCGCCATAAGCTTTGTGCTTTTACTTTTGATATAAAACAAAGTCTCAGATTTCAAATTCTGTCAATTTTACTACAAAATTCAAAAAATAAATACGTTTTGGTTAGGGCTGCACGATAAATTGCAATTAACATAAAATCGCACTTATTGCAAATATGAAATCGCAAAGGCTGCGTTTTTTTTTTTTTTTTTTTTTTTTTATTTATTTTTTATGCAGTTTGTCAGTGCAGGACGGCTCTGTGATCGGTAGTAAATGCTACTCCATCTGAAATCACTGCGAGTTTGAGTCGCTTATAACGTGCATCTGAAAAAGCAACACGCGTCAAACATCTTTCCAAACATGAGAAGCATTTAGTCATGTTTAATCAATCAAAGCGTTTCATCTTCTTTCTATTCAGCTCACCAATAGTTCATAGGGGTTTCTTAGAATGACGTGCGCTATTGTTCTTCTGCGGTACATATTTGGAGTACCTCGTGAGAGCGCCCTCTGGCTTGCAGATGGAGCAGCATTTACTACTGATCACAGAGTTTTGCTGCACTGAGAAGCTGCGCGTTAAATAATCGCAACCTTTGCCAAATCATGTGTGGTTTAATTGCGATTTATCGTGCAGCCCTAGTTTTGGCGCTGTTTAATGTGGCTTGACAGATCTCTGTAGCGCCTCAGTTCAAGAGAAGCAACAGCGAGAAGCGCATGTGAACTGATCATCTCCTCTGCTTTAATACCAGTTACAGTGGAAAATAAACATGAATGAACATCTGAAGGTATGTTAAAAGATACAGTACAACTTAGCGAAATCTGTTTCTTTTCTCATGTGATTGCTCAATCAGTGTTTCAACCGCGGAAAGACGTCAGTAAAACAGCTTGTAAACAATATGCCACGTAACGTCACATTTACCTCATATTCAGTGACCATAAACTCGTTGGTCAGCTAGAAAAAAGCTAAATATATGTACTATATTACATATTCAATACAATATTTAATGTTCTTCAATATATAATGCATGTTTGAATAAATCCGTCAAGTTAACAGCCACCATTTAAATGTTCATATTATATCGGAGTAGAAATATAATTATGTAATTGTAAAGTTAGTATTATAACTTTATTATTATAAAAACTTCCTTGAGTGTAATTTAAGTGTTTGTATACAAAGCAGTTCATTTTAACCTTCAACATTATAATGTAGTACCAACTGACACGCATTTGCCATGTACTGTACCTGATACGTTACGGTATATCCAAAATAATCAAAATCGAATTGAACCGGAAACTAATGGAATCACAAGCTTGTGGAAT
The DNA here is from genome assembly GCA_039654625.1 of Rhinogobio ventralis. NCBI lineage: Eukaryota > Metazoa > Chordata > Actinopteri > Cypriniformes > Gobionidae > Rhinogobio > Rhinogobio ventralis. The sequence goes on from CM077198.1 coordinate 32,256,130, forward strand.
CGAATCGAATCATGAAATTTGTGTCAATACCCAGCCCTATTTGCTAGATTGGTATCTAGCAGATACTAGTCAGTGATATGAGTTTAACTGTGATATGAGAGAGTTTAAAGCATGTTAAACATCTGCATTTGCCCGTCTGGAGTGAGTTGAAGTAATCAAATGAGTTTTATTTCAATGGCACATGTTGTTTCAAAATGTTTAGAGAACGTTTCTGTTTACAGAAAAGTGTTGCAGTAATAATTTCTTAAATAACCTAAGTTCCTCAAGTACAGAGAGCAGAGAAGAGGTCTAAAGCTTCGCTCACACTGACTGGGTTAAATTGCTGTAGTGTTGGTTGCCAGTACCAGCTAAACTGGTCAAGGGTTCAATTCCCAGATAAAAACTTAATAGCTTGAATGCACAGTAAGTTGCTTTGGATACAAGCATCTGCCAATGGCAGAAATGTAAATGCACTCAACTCCGCTTTCATTGAATATTAATTAAAAATGACATTAAATACATTTTATAATAAGTCAATTCGTTTTAATTCATTTATATAATCAGCCAGATCTTTAACTTGGATATATAGTATATCCATCTTTATCCACATACATACAGTAGGCTACACTCGTGTAAAGTGATATATAGGCCTACTATAGGCTAGAAAACGTTTATATGGATTGTGATATTGACCTTGTGTTTGGCTGAGATACAACTATTCGAAAATCTGGAATCTGAGGGTGCAAAAAAATCTAAATATTGAGAAAATCGCCTTTACAGTTGTCCAAATGAAGTCCTTAGCAATGCATATTACTAATAATATTAAATATTTTATATATTTATGGTTGGAAATTAATAAAATATCTTCATGGAACATGATCTTTATTTAATATCCTAATGATTTTTGGCATAAAAGAAAAATTGATAATTTTGAGCCATACAATGTTGGCTATTACCACAAATATACCTGTGTGACATATGACTGGTTTTGTGGTCCAGGGTCACATATAGCAAATCTCACCTCTGGTTGATTGTTCGTATCATTGCAAAATGTAATTATCTTATCGCCCAGCTCTAATCTGAAAATGTCTATAAGGCATGAAGATATTATATATAAACTTCAACATTACAATTTTCTGTGAAGCTTCTTTGAAACGATGTGTATTGTGAAAAGCACAATATAAAAAAATTGTCTTGACTTGACATTTATGCTGTCAGTGTGAATGCCCCTTAAAATCAATCTAATTAGATTGACATTCACTTTTATCCATGATGATTGAAAGCATATTAGTTAGTACTATATGTAAGAGTTCTGGTACGTTGTGTAAGGTCAGTTCCTTCAGCTCGAGTTTTGTTTATAAATGCAAGGTTGGTTAAGCAATGGTTTTAGCCGAACACTGTAGATTTATACCGCTTTGTTTTTATCAGTTTTTAACCGTTTGACATGTCGAGTTGTGAAATCTTTGTGTGGGCTTCAGAAAGCCGGTGGTCTGATGTGGATTTCTTAAATGTGGTTTCTTGATCATATCATGTGATTTCCTGCTTGTGATACGAAACCTCTCATTCCTTGAACGCTGTGTGCAATTACATCTCTGTTGTGTGTGTGCATGCATCACAGTGTGTAAATCATTTGAGACATTACATATATACATATATATAAAATGTCATTTAATTTTCATTTAATTTTCCACAGGTTTTCAAATAGTTTGATTATTAAATATAGAATAAATAAATAAAAAAAGAAAATTTTAATTAGAAAAAGAATTTGCTTGGGTGCATATGAATGAATTATGATTATATAAATGATTATATTTGTTAGTGTAAAAATGTCTCTAATAAGTCATAAAATGTCTTATCAATCTACACAAGAAGCAGTCAAAAACAGTAATATCTGTCAGATGGAGTGATTTCGAGCATGTTTTTGATGTGGGGTTAAAGGGATGGAGATGCTAAGTCAGAGCATTTTCCACAGCAGGGTCACTTTACAACATCCACACAGCTAATGATTAATGTGTATGCGAACGCGACACAGTATATCATCCTGCTGTTATCTGCATGGCTGTAAACAAACTTTATCACGAGAAAATGTGAAAGGAAATAAAGGATATTTAGAGGAATTATTCAGCCACGAGACCAGACAAGCGTTTTATTTTGTAAAGTTTCTCTCCGTTTCTCTCGGTTGTTGTGTTTTTTTCTTGTGAAATAGCATATTAGGTGTGAACTTTGCTTCATGTTTTAAATGCTTATGTTTGGTTCCTCAATAAAAATACTAAAGTATGAAACAAAATAGTTCTCTTTATTTGGTGAGTGAGATGCGGCAGTGATAGGCTGAATATATCCGTAAACACCAGGTCTATTTTTTAAAGTGCCCTATTATGCTATTTTAAAGTTTCCTAATTTAGTTTTGGAAGTCTCCAACAACAGGTATTATTACATGATTATTACATGCATCAACGGTCAAAAAACATTTTTTCATTTTTTCATTTTCTCATAATATACATTGCACATCACCACAATGTTCAGTGATTCTCAAACGATTCGTTGGATGAATCCATCTCTCTAAATCCCTCTTTTCCACGAGCCTACTCTGCTCTGATTGGTCAGATGACCCAGTCTGTTGTGATTGGTCAGATGGCCTAGTCTGTTGTGATTGGTCAGATGACTCAGTCTGTTGTGATTGGTCAGATGACCCAGTCTGTTGTGATTGGTCAGATGACCCAGTCTGTTGTGATTGGTCAGATGGCCTAGTCTGTTGTGATTGGTCAGATGACCCAGTCTGTTGTGATTGGTCAGATGACCCAGTCTGTTGTGATTGGTCAGATGGCCTAGTCTGTTGTGATTGGTCAGATGACCCAGTCTGTTGTGATTGGTCAGATGGCCTAGTCTGTTGTGATTGGTCAGATGACCCAGTCTGTTGTGATTGGTCAGATGACCCAGTCTGTTGTGATTGGTCAGATGACCCAGTCTGCTGTGATTGGTCAGATGACCCAGTCTGTTGTGACTGGTCTACTGCGTACAGCGTGTATTTCGAAAACAAACAGCCATTACCATAACTGAGTCCATGTCCACACTAATACGTTTTGAAAACGTATGAAAAAAAATTCAAAAACAATTATTTTTGAATTTAATTTTTTTGGAAAACAAACATACATTTTTAAAAAACATATATTTTTCTCTCCGTTTTGGCCTTCCGTCCACACTGAGACAACGTTTTAAGTCAATGAAAACGTAGCTTTTTGATAAATTTGAAAACGCCATCTTCGCGTCGTAGTGTGGACTGTGAAAACGTTGACGCATTTTTAGTCATGTGATGCAGACCAATTCAGCCAAGATGGTGTACGACATTGTACAGCAGTTGTTTTGGCTGCTCTCCGTTTTGACAGCCTTGTCAGTTTGTACATACTACAGATTGCTTTTCTTCAAAGGAGACGGAATGTTTACTCGCAGTTGTTGGTCAGCGGCGGAACTCGAGGACAGTTGCGTTTCAGACCGTACATGGAACAGAGATTTTGGGTGAGACCTGGACGCTGCCGTGCATGGTGGGATAACTTTGTGCGTGGAACTGTCGTTCCCAAGGAGTGGAGTGAAAACTGTAGGATGTCTAGAGATTCTCTGTATCATCCGAGTGAACTGTTACGACCTCACATTCAAGGCCAGACTACACGACTGAGATCACCGGTGGACGTTGTTACAAAGGTTGCATGTACTCTATACTACTTAAGCGACAAAGGTAGACTGCGGAAAAGGTGAATGCGTTTGGATTAGCCCGACAAACTGTGTCTAAAATAATCAGAGAAGTGTGCAGGGCTATCACATTTCACCTGGGTCCCGAAGTATGTTTCACTTCCAATCACAGAACCAGAGGTACAGACACTTGTCACAAACTTTTATGAAACACACAGAATGCTGCAGTGTCTAGGGGCTATTGACGGCACGCATATCGAAATTAAGCAGCCTTCAGTAAACTCCACTGATTACGTTAACAGGAAAGGCAAATTCTCCTTGAATGTACAGGCTACCTGTAATTACAAGTACACATTCATGGACGTTGTTATTAAATGGCCTGGCAGTGTTCACAATGCTCGCATATTTGCAAATTCAAAACCAAATGCTTACTTAAGAGATGGACAGATTCCTTCTTGTCCAAAAGTAATCGTGGAGGGAGAAGATCCTGTTCCTGTATTTCTTCTTGGAGACCCAGCATACCCCCTGCTGCCCTATGTTATGAAAGAGTATGCGAGTGGAGGTTTTACTCCTCAGGAACAGTACTTTGGGTTGTCGGTGCAAGTGCAGAATGGTGATTGAATGCTCCTTTGGACGTTTAAAAGCACGATTTGGAGCATTACGGAGGGAAATGGACATAAATCTGGATGATCTTCCATTCGTCATCAAAGCCTGTTTTGTTTTGCATAAGTTTTGTGAAGCTAACAGAGAAATCATTCCAGAATGAAATGTTGCTGCAGCTGTCCAATATGACACAGACTTCCAGCCACCAACATGGCACAATAATATCAGAACAGAATGCAATGAAACTGAGGGGACGTGCTCACCAAGTTTCTTGACCCTTGAATGATACTCTTAAGTTCTTTGAAGCATTTCAGATTATTGTATATAAATTTTGCCACTGAAACAACATCACCTGCAGCTCAACCTAGCAAAGACTGAGCTTCTCATCTTCCCTGCTAATCCGACTCTACAACACAATTTCACCATCGAGCTAGGTTCATCTCTGATTACCCCTTCAGAGTCGGTCAGAAATCTTGGAGTAATCTTTGATGACCAGCTGTCCTTCAAAGACCACATTTCAAAGACAGCTCGGTCATGCAGGTTTGCGCTGCACAACATCAGAAAGATCAGACCGTTCCTTACAGAGCACGCAACACAGCTTCTTGTCCAAGCCCTGGTCATTTCTAGGCTTGACTACTGCAATGCGCTTCTGGCTGGACTTCCATCGTGTGCAATCAAAACGCTTCAAATGATTCAGAATGCAGCGGCACATCTTGTCTTCAACGAGCCCAAAAGGGCCCATGTCACACCTCTCTTCATCTCTCTGCACTGGCTACCACTCGCTGCCCGCATTAAGTTCAAGGCTTTGACGGTTGCTTATGGATCCACCACAAGCTCAGCACCCGCATACTTCTACTCGATCCTACGAGTCTATACCCCTACCAGAAGCCTCCACCCAGCTAAAGAGCGGCGGCTTGTGTTACCATCCCAGAGAGGCATGAAATCCCTCTCCAGAACTTTTTTATTCACTGTTCCTGGCTGGTGGAACGAACTTCCCACCTCCATCCGGATGGCAGAATCACTAACATCATTCAAAAAACAACTAAAAACCCATCTCTTCCGCGAGCACTTAATCTTATCATAAAAAAAACAAAACAAATTCTAATTCTTTTTTCCTCCATCCTTCTCTACACCCTCCCTATTCTAGCTTAGGCTACTCTGAGCAATGTCCGAAACGTAGTATTTAAGACACTTTTTGCGTTTCTACGCCTCTTCATAACGGATCGCTTCCTGTACTCCTCAGTTGTAAGTCGCTTTGGATAAAAGCGTCTGCTAAATGCATAAATGTAAATGTTATTTCTCTGAATGAAAGAGTTAAGCAAAATTCAGTTTGGTTGACATTAAGCTTGTCTGATTAAATTATACATTCAGGTTGTGAACATGATATAATGTCTAAAGTGCTTAGACTCCTGGAAAGTGTTAACGCACACAGCATTGAAACGGTCATTATATTCATCAGATCTGTAAAAAGCGATACAATGATACAATAAATGAATAAAATTTATTTTATTTATGAACTTAATGATTTATTGTGTAATTGTTTCGGACTTCAAAATATGCAGCAGGGGAAAAAAGTTAGGCTACTTGAGTTGTTACTGCAGAAATTTAAAGAACAAAAACTCACTCTGTCAAACAGTACAGTGAAAATTAACTAGTGGAAACTGTAGTGGAAAGTAGTGGAAACTGAAAATGTCCAATAAAATAAGTTTCACTTTAATGTAAACTTTACATATCTGTCATTAGAGAAGAGTCTTTTATGGAGGAGCATTACCATAAAAGTCCATCAAACAACTTAAACACAGGACTAACGTTGTAACCATGGCTACAGGAAACTTAAACAAGGCATTAGAATTGAACCAACAATAACAAAACAAGTTTCTTTTTTGTCAAGCACTTGGGTGTATTAAAGACATGACTACTATGTGTCATTAGAGTAAAGATATTCAGTGTAAAAATGGAGCAGAATCTTCATGGCGCTGTGGTGGTGTTGGTCTCGTTGGCGCTTAAGAGGGAGCAGAGGCAACAACTGAACCATAGAGGTAACCATGTTGCTGATGGTGTGAGCTGTAACGTGGTGGCAGCAGTAGTGGTGCAACAAATGTAAAGACAGTAACGATGACGTCGATTTTACACCAAACCCAACGCAAGTCGGAATCGATGATGAAACATTGGAAGAACTACAGTGCGTCCGGAAAGTATTCACAGCGCTTACTTTTTTCCACATTATGTTACAGCCTTATTCCAAAATGGAAAAAAAAAATACTCAAATCTACAAACAATACCCCATAATGACAACGTGAAAGAAGTTTCTTTGAAATCTTTGCAAATTTATTAAAAATAAAAATAAAAAATGCAAAAAAAACTAACAAAAAAACATGTACACAAATATTCACAGCCTTTGCTCGATATTGAAGCACCTTTGGCACCAATTACAGCCTCAAGTCTTTTTGAGTATGATGCTACAAGCTTGGCACACCTATTTTTGGGCAGTTTCTCTCATTCTTTTTTGCAGGACCTCTCAAGCTCCATCAGGTTGGATGGGGAGCGTCGGTGCACAGCCATTTTCAGATCTCTCCAGAGATGTTCAATGGGGTTCAAGTCTGGGTTGTCATGTGCCTTTTACTGAGGAGTGGCTTCCGTCTGGCCACTCTGCCATACAGGCCTGATTGGTGGAGTGCTGCAGAGATGGTTGTTCTTCTGGAAGGTTCTCCTCTCTTCCCAGAGAAATGCTGGAGCTCTCTCAGAGTGACCATCAGATTCTTGGTCACCTGCCTGACTAAGGCCCATCTCCCCCGATCGCTCAGTTTGGCTGGACGGCCAGCTCTAGGAAGAGTCCTGGTGGTTCCAAACTTCTTCCATTTATGGATGATGGAGGCCACTGTGCTGATTGGGACCTTCAATGCTGCAGAAATGTTTCTGTATCCTTCCCCAGATCTGTGCCTCAATACAATCCTGTCTCGGAGGTCTACAGATAATTCCTTGGACTTCATAGCTTGGTTTGTGCTCTGACATGCACTGTTACCTGTGGGACCTTATATAGACAGGTGTGTGCCTTTCCAAATCATGTCCAATCAGCTGAATTTACCACAGATGGACTCTAATCAAGTTGTAGAAACATCTCCAGGATGATCAATGGAAACAGGATGCGCCTGAGCTAAATTTTGAGTGTCATGGCAAAGGCTGTGAATACTTATGTACATTTGAATTTATTTATTTATATATTTTTTTTAAATAAATTTGCAAAGATTTCAAACAAACTTCTTTCACGTTGTCATTATGGGGTATTGTTCGTAGAATTGAGGGAAAAAATAATGAATTTAATCCATTTTGGAATAAGGCTGTAACAATAAAATGTGGAAAAAGTGAAGTGCTGTGAATACTTTCTGGATGCACTGTAGTTATTCAACCCAAACCTTGAGCAGGACGTTTCTCAGTGATGCTACTCAGTTTGAGATACATTACGAGATGTTTCAATAATTCCTCACCATCAGCATTAACAAGCGTGAGTCCATCAACAAACCCGTGTGTCTGTGTTTCTAATTTATTGAGGTGCACATGCGGGAACTGTATCAATAACAGCGCATACGTTGGCCCAGCACTAACGTGAATGACTGATGGAACATTAAAGTTTGCAAAACAAATCTGGCTCCATCCTTTATCTTTACTCAAAGTAGTAAGAACGACAGACAATCTGCATTAATAGACACAGTTTTAGGTAATACTGCAGCCCACAGCTGATTTACAGTAGTATTTCAGTAAGACAGTAATAACATGAGTTAGCCGGTTAGCCAAAATGAAACACAATAAACACATTGTAGAGCACAGCGTCTTCTTGACATGATGCTATCCAGTATCCACAGGAATCAGCTGCAGTGTTTGAGGTGGTTCAAGTTTTCCCTGCTGTCTGCGCGCGCAATAAGTGGACGGGCAATATGCTAATGTTTCGTCTTGGGATTCATTAAAAAAATTATTTAATTAACTCAAGAGTTGAATTTTTGAGAGACAATAACTTTATATATGGTGCACTTTCAGATTTAAAACTTTTCAAGATGTTTTTATTCACTTAAAACTGTTACACACTACATGAAAGGTAATTTCAAAAATCCATAATAGGGGCTCTTTAAAGCATGAGCCGTACAGATGCAATTATTTGTTTCACTGAATCATATGCATGTCATGCACACTGATTCATTTCCTTTTTGTGCATTTTTAGCTGCAAGAATTTCACTAGAAATGTATCATTAATATGAATATTTCTTCTTTTTCTGAAACCTAAAAATGTGTTTGTATGTCTGTTACTTATATCACACAAAAATAAACGTTCTGTCATTATTTACTCACCCTCATGTCATTCCAAACCTAAATGACTTTTTACCGATCATTAAAAAAATTTAACTGTTGACTATCATTGTATGAACAAAAACGAAACATGTCTTTTGTGTTTAACAGAAGAAAAATAATATTATTTTGGTGAATATCTTACTTAAATACTCTTGAAACTGAAGAATAACTCATAGTATGTTTACAAGGCAAAATCACACTTTTATTATTCCTTATAATTTCCTTATACTCCTAAATTTTACTTTCGCTTTAAACAGCCAATTAAATTCATTTCAGAGTAAAATATAATAGTTGTTGAATTTGTTGAAAATATAATTGTTGAATTCATCCTGGAATTGAAAAACTGCTTTAGGTCCAAAACTGTTGAGATAGTTTTGGACCTAAAGCAGTTTTTCAATTCCAAACCTGAATGACTTCCTTTTTCAGTGAAGATCATTTGAAAAACTTTTTTAGTGTTTTTGGACCCCATTGACTGTTATTGTATAAACAAAAACTAACTTCATCAAAATATCTAAGCAGAATAATTTTGTATTATTTACATTACAATATCTTACGTAAATACTCTTAAAACTGAAGACTAACACAGTAATTAATTATGTTTACAAGTTAAAATCATTGTATTAGTTTCAGTGTAAAGTGTAATAGGACATTATTGAATTATAGTAAGGCAGTTTTTTTTTTATAACCGTTGCTGAAGATGGACAAACTTGATTGAAGTGTGAACACAGGCGACTTTTGACACACATTTTGACACTTCAACTTAAATATATAGTGTGTGTTCCTTCAGATGAGGGTCAATGGTGACATTGTGAAACCAATCAAACATTAACAGTTCAAATGCGTGATCTTGAAGGACATGAGATGAACGTTACTGGCATCAGGTCTTTATTGGCTCTTTAATTGACATGAATCATCTGACTTGGCAGCAAAAACAGCCCCTTTGAACAGGCCACACCCATCCGATGACGTTCGTACGAATTGCTTCTGCTCGACCTCTGGCTTGTCTGTCAATGATTGAGAGTGTCGAGTACGTGGTCACCGTTTCAGCTTCTGTTTTTATCAATAAGCTGTGTTTGTTTCCTTGTGTTATCGCAACTTATGATCCACACAGTTCATTGTGATCGGTAAACACTCACATGGTTTCCGCCCTCTCAAAGTACAGCTTGATTTAGAGTTTAAATGTCATTGTATGATTGAGTTAAATCTGATCAAACCGATCTAGAACATGCCGAGGTCACATTTAAAAAGAAATGAGAAATTATAATTTGTTAAAAAAAAAAATTTGCATTGTTTTTTTTTTGTTTTGTTTTTTGTCCAGTTAAGCAAATATCTGCCCCAAATTATCTTGCAAAAAAAAAAAATGCGAACAAATATTTTATTTACATTTTGATGTATTTATACAGCATTATAGTATTGAATTAATTTATTCAGACCTATAAAAATCATAAAAAATGACTAGTTCAGTAATGAGAATCATCATTGTGAATAATAACAATTACAAAAAAAACCTCTAAAGTAATACTGTAAATTACAGTAATGAGACTTTGGAGACTTTTGCTTAATTGTCATGAAAAAAATGTCAAATTGGTGTTAATGGTCCAAAAAAATTTTTTTTGTGAGATTTACATCCTTCACAGAACTGAGCAGTTTTACATTCTCCGCAAATATTAGCTTTTTATTAAAAATTGTACACTTTTTTTTTTTTTTATGAATAATTACACAGAGGCACCAGTTGACTCCTTTTTTTTTTTTTTTTTTTGTCAGTTTTCCATGATCCAGTAGGTGTAAAATATTTTACATAGCAAAGCAAAGCAGTAGTGATGCACGCGCTGCAAATCATCAACAGTAGTTAGTGAGGTCATCAAAAGCAGTACGCAAAACAATTTAGAAAGCATTATGACGTGTGTCTTTAGTCGTTCAACATACTCTGAGATCATAATTTTTTACAAAAAATTGAAATACTGTGCGCTTTATTCACAATAAAACGTGTTTGCGTGTGTAGTGCAATATGAACGTTCCATTCAGTGTCGCTGAAACTGTGTAAACATGTACTGTTTATCCTTCTGTTTGAAAGGGTTCTCAGTATTCCTCTTTAATGGTTGTCGATATATTGTCTGTCATCAAACCGTTGTTGGTGCTGGTGACCATGGCGGCGCTGCCGTGGCCGGGCATGCTGGGCGGTGTGGACGTAGAGCTCTGCTGAGCCTGCTGCAGTCGCTTCTTGTTCATTTTCCTTTCTTTGGCTCGTCTGTTTTGAAACCAGATCTTCACCTGTGAATCAGAGAGTTCAAGTGATTTATCTGATTCACCTGGAGATAGAACAACCAATGAGCCTTTAGCTGTAGTGGACACATCCCATCTAGTCATGCAGAGGGTTCATACAGATACTGTAAAATGAAATTCCAGGACTTTCAAGGACTTCTCAAGCTCTACTTTTTTGGTTTTCAAGGACTACAATCAGAGATTGCACTTATTAAAAACAATATCTTTATTATCTTTCAAATTCTAAAAAAGGCCAACAGATAAATAAAATATACTAATAAAACAAAATGGTGCAAATAAAGTGCAGCACATGCAAAGTACGCAATGACCGTGGCAACTTTAACCATTGAAAGGATACTATGGCAAAGATTTCAAAAAGTCAAATTTAGTCTGACCTAATTTTACCTTTATGAGCTATTTTTTGCAATGATTTTTGGTATCACTTTATTGTAAGTTGACGTAGTTACATATTTCTACATGTACTTACTATAGTAATAACAGTAAATGATGCATAATTGCAAGTATATAGTAACTCTATAGTAAGTACATGGGTGATTCTATAATTGCAGGTCCATTTGGTGTCCAAAGTCATTATTTTTGCTGCTTTTTTCAAATGGTTATATTTTTAATTATTTCAATAATATGTTACTCATTGTCATGGATCACAAGATGTTACAGGCCATAACAATATAATATTTTCTGTAAGTATAGCTGAAAATCATGATTTCTTGTTGTCCGATTAGTCAGTGTATTCCATCATGTATCAATGTGTAATCAAAATTAATTTTGGTAATATTTCATTTATTTTATTTATAAAAGCCCTAAATAGTAATTGACCTAATTCTACAACATTAAATAGTTAAAAAAGTACTTTTATGGTATAAAAATGTCTCTCACAACTATGTAAGATACAGGAAGTGATGTCACTTTCCCTCACTGATAAGATCTGAAGCACTGAAAGGTGTGTATGCTTTCTCTGAGAAAATATTTTATCTAAAAAGTTCTGACGTTGTAAAACGTCAAAATTGTTACCACAAAATCAAAAGGAAAACAGAATTGATCACTGATCACACAGTGGGTTGTTTAAAAGTCTTTGAATCATGATTTTATTAGTGTCATGTGCTCTTAGCATTTATGCTAGCAAGTGGAGTTTTTGGCTAAAAAGTTTAAACTTGTCAATCCTGTTACCGGTGTTATTTCTACACATTGCCTAATTTGTCTGTAACAGAGTTGACAAACAATACTATACAGAAATTACTTTCGTTAAAAGTAAAAAGTAACCTGTGTTTGGCAAGCACTGAATTATTATGTTTTCAATATGTTTTCAATAAGATACTGGAAAAAATGTTTTAGTGAACAGTTTTTTTCCTCAAGTTTTTGAAATGCCAAATGTATCTCCAATTATAGAATCACTCACATGTAGTTAATTAATATTACTCTGTACTTTTTTATTATCACGTTTTTAAACAACTAGTTGCAGATGTTCTTCTGTCTATTTGTACTGTCTTTAAAACAAATATTGTTTTGATTTTAGGGTAAAAAAAAAATGGACGTTCATGCTTTTTCTGAGGTTCACCCTTACTATTTCTACATAATTAATTACCGTTTTAAAAAGGCATTAGATATGTTTCCATTCAAAGTTGTGAATTTAAACTCAGTGAGCAAACTCAGAATATCGCTTAAATTTGTGAATGAAGCAGTGTCTCCATTCCATGTATTCAAGAGAAAAAAATCATCACTTCCTGGGAAATTGCCAAAATATCTGTAATAAAAATGGAAGTTGCTGCAATCGGGGCAGCCACTTTGGCTCTTTTTTCTCAATAAATCTTGCGTTCGGATGCTGGTGTTTAAGAATGCAATCATGTGAGACGCTTCAGGGAGAGAATTAAACCAAATCATGATGACAGATTTTGGCTCAGGCATTTCAGAACGACCAAACCAACATTTGAGATGAAACTGATCCGCTGGTTAGTCCAGTTATCCAATCACATCCACTGTTGAGGCAAAGTCACGTGATTTTTTTTTTGTTGCTCACCGGGGGATTTATTCAGTAAATGTATTTCCATCGTAGTTTATGTGTGTCTTTTTATAGGATAAAATATGTATCCACCACAATGCATAAGCTTTTTAGAATCTTAAAAATGTATGTGCATCTTGGCGTTACCATCAAGTGTTATTTTATATGCGATATCCCAAAATGCACATACAAATAGGTGGATGTAAATATAGCTTCTGACTATCAACTTAATCTTTTCTAAGAAATGCAGTACATTTAATGTGGGTGTATTTCCTGTGCACCTTTATATACACCATCATCATATGTTTTTCTAATTCTGTACAACAACATCACGTCCTTTCACATGAAGCTTATAATTAGACTAATCACACAGGTTTATTTAACTTCCTCTTTCTGAGTGTTAATGTCCTACCTGGCGTTCTGATAGGCTCAGGGCTCCAGCGAGCTCCGCCTTCCTTCTGATGGTGATGTATCGGCTGAAATGAAATTCCTTCTCCAGCTCCAGGCGCTGGACGTCACTGTACACCACTCTGTATTTGTCCTTCGTCCGTGTCTTCCCTCCTGCCAGCACACCAGGGATATTTTTCTTTTTAATTTTCATATTCAGTTGTTTTGGTTGCTTAATTAAAAAAATATATATAATAATAATTTTATAGAGATTATCATTATTATGTGTCAGATTCCATTTAATGGAATTAGTATATGTGACCCTGGACCACAAAACCAGTCATAAGTCACACGGGTATATCGATTTTTCTTTTATGCCAAAAATCATTAGGATATTAAGTAAAGATCATGTTCCATGAAGATATTTTGTAAATTTCCTACCGTAAATATATAAAAAATGTATTAGTAGTAGTAATATGCATTGCTAAGGACTTTTTTTGCACCCTCAGATTCCAGATTTTAGTTTTATCTCAGCCAAACATTGTCCTATCCTAACAGACTGGAAAGCTTATTTATTCAGCTTTCAGATGAAGTTTAAAAATGTTCATTTGTCTACAAAATCTCCAATAAGACAAAAACTGCTGTTTTTATTATGCAAAAGAGCAATATCTGGGGATTTTCAGCTTATTAAAAGCTTTTAAAAACATTTTTTTATCTACACTCATAGACAAAAAGGTTCTGTGGGGTTCTATATAGAATGCTAGTGTTCTTGACACTTTATTAAAAAAGTTTATATATAAGGAGAAATGTCTTCAATTATTGTTTAATAATTTCATGTTTAATGGGTTATTTACATTTTTAAATGGTGATAAAGTATGTTTACAAGCTGTTTAATTTATCAAATTTAGTTTAAATTAAAAATTAACTAAAACAAAATGAAATATTTAAACTAAATCCATAAAATGATGGAAACCCCAAAAGGTTCTCTACATGAAGCCCCTGAAAGAACCATTTAAAGTTCTTTATAGAACCTTTTCTTCAAGAGTGTAACACTTCAATCTTATTTAAATAAAAATTTATAATATAATAAAAAGTGTTTTATAATAAGATGAAAATCCCCTGATCTATTCAGCTTTACACAAAATTCATATTCTTGGATTCGTTGCTTTTTTCAGTTAATAAGGGCGTTTATACTCTTTGAGCAAGAAAATAAACAGAAAGACAGATATATAAGACAGAATATTTTTGGCTGTCAAAAAGGAAGGACAGCAGCTGAGATCTCAGTTCCTGTTTCATAATCTGTCACCATAAAAAACAGATCTAATAACGTGAATATTCCTCTACAGAAGCTGATGAAAAAAAGAACTGTGGTAAAGTGTTTTGCCAGATGTTCTGTTAGCGCTAACCACATTCTAGTCTAGTATTAGTACGTTTAGTACGCCCAATAGTACGTTTGACTGAGATGTAATGCAACCAATCACAGTTGTTTTGTTTAGAGGCGTGAAAATGTAAAGTCGATGTCCCTGCAATAACAGACCGGCGTGCGTCTATAAATTATTCATTCTAGAACGTTGTTCAAGTTTACTGCAACAATGGAGTTGCGAACTCCACATATTTGTAAAAATCCAGCGTTTAGTTGATCCTGGTAAGCGCTCATTGTCACAGTTGTAAACACGACCACATGAGGGAGTTTGTTTCCAGACGGACCGTTAGAGAACGCAACACACACGTCTCGCGGACATCCTGTACAATTCAACCAATCAGATGACGACTTCGAAACTCCTGAAGTGTTTCCAGAAAAGTGTGCCATATGCATCAGATGTTCAGCCAATGGTCCGTGACGTCTGAGGCTGAGACTAACCACATTCTAACATCAGACAACCTCGTCTTACCTCACTAAACGTGAACCTCAAAATAATCACAGGGAGTTTTTAAAAAATGCACTGGCTCTTAAAAAGCGCTTTTATTCTTAAGTCACACTTAAAATGTGTCAGTGTTCTCACAATACCAAAATTATGACTTCGATATGATACCAGACTAAAATACCGATACTGAATCTATGCCACGGCAAAAAAAAAAAAAAAACTAAAACAGTAAAAGTAATATGACAGATATTACAATTCATTGTTTTATAAATAATTTAAAAAAACTAAACACTCACTTGACCAGCATGTTCCTGCCCTGCTTTTTGACAACTCCCTCTCCTTTATTTAAATAATAATAATGATTACATGCCATGTCCTTGATGTTTGCAACAATCACATTATTATCATGTTAACATGATATGAGTAATTTTATATTTTTAAGTGTAATATTATGATTACAATATAGATATTTAATTTAATTTTATATTTGTTACTAACAGTTTCCGTTGTGAATAATGCAGTGCTTTCGAGTTCTACGGCAGTCAATGCTGTTCACATGAGCACCACTGTTTTTACCACGTAAACTGCGTAGGAGACTGGCACAGGCTAGAACGAAACTGTTGAATAAAGTCGTTATTTTTGCGAACAAAAAGTATTCTCGTGTATCAGTATCAGTGTAATAAACAAATCCTTCAGCACTGAGGAAAAACTAGAACAAACCCCTGTGCATTTGAGATCATTTTGATCTTTGGAAATATATTTCAATCTTACTGTGAGTTATGAAATTAGTGAAAGATTACAGTATGAGAATTAGTATGATGGCAATTACAAAAAAAATTCTAAATTAAAAGTATATATTACAGAAATGAGAATTTGGAGGTAAATGTCATAGAGATAATGTCACAATGGAAGAATGTATTTAGTTTCCCCTCCCTCACAGGCAGAATGTTCTCTTTTATTTAAAGCATAAGGTAAATTCAGGGTGATTGCACCTTGAAATGCTGCACAACATGTTAAGTTAATCTTAAATTCAGAATAAATTTACGCTATTGCAATTTCTATTTCACTCATATTTTCTCTCAATTCTCCTCTAAAGCACCGCATTCATAAGAAGGGCGTATCACAGTGTCTTATATCAGATCACACAAGTGCATGCAAACACAACCACAACAGGGTTATATATATACAGTGGGACAAAAAAGTATTTAGTCAGCCACCAATTGTGCAAGTTCTACCACTTAAAAAGATGAGAGAGGCCTGTAATTTTCATCATAGGTACACCTCAACTATGAGAGACAGAATGAGAAAAAAAATCCAGAAAATCACATTGTCTGATTTTTAAAGAATTTATTTGCAAATTATGGTGGAAAATAAGTATTTGGTCACCTACAAAAAAAACAAGATTTCTGGCTCTCACAGACCTGTAACTACTTCTTTAAGAGGTTCCTCTGTCCTCCACTCGTTACCTGTATTAATGGCACCTGTTTGAACTCGTTATCAGTATAAAAGATACCTGTCCACAACCTCAAATAGTCAGACTCCAAACTCCACTATGGCCAAGACCAAAGAGCTGTCAAAGGACACCAGAAACAAAATTGTAGACCTGCACCAGGCTGGGAAGACTGAATCTGCAATAGGTAAGCAGCTTGGTGTGAAGAAATCAACTGTGGGAGCAATTATTAGAAAATGGAAGACATACAAGACCACTGATAATCTCCCTGGATCTGGGGCTCCACGCAAGATCTCACCCCGTGGGGTCAAAATGATCACAAGAACAGTGAGCAAAAATCCCAGAACCACACGGGGGGACCTAGTGAATGACCTGCAGAGAGCTGGGACCAAAGTAACAAAGGCTACCATCAGTAACACACTACGCCACCAGGGACTCAAATCCTGCAGTGCCAGACGTGTCCCCCTGCTTAAGCCAGTACATGTCCGGGCCCGTCTGAAGTTTGCTAGAGAGCATTTGGATGATCCAGAAGAGGATTGGGAGAATGTCATATGGTCAGATGAAACCAAAATAGAACTTTTTTTAGAACTCAACTCAAAAAAGAATGCTGAGTTGCATCCAAAGAACACCATACCTACTGTGAAGCATGGGGGTGGAAACATTATGCTTTGAGGCTGTTTTTCTGCAAAGGGACCAGGACAACTGATCTGTGTAAAGGAAAGAATGAATGGGGCCATGTATCGTGAGATTTTGAGTAAAAACCTCCTTCCATCAGCAAGGCCATTGAAGATGAAACGTGGCTGGGTCTTTCAGCATGACAATGATCCCAAACACACCGCCCGGACAACGAAGAAGTGGCTTCGTAAGAAGCATTTCAAGGTCCTGGAGTGGCCTAGCCAGTCTCCAGATCTCAACCCCATAGAAAATCTTTGGAGGGAGTTGAAAATCCGTGTTGCCCAGCGACAGCCCCAAAACATCACTGCTCTAGAGGAGATCTGCATGGAGGAATGGGCCAAACTACCAGCAACAGTGTGTAAAAACCTTGTGGAGATTTACAGAAAACGTTTGACCTCTGTCATTGCCAACAAAGTATTGAGATGAACTTTTGTTATTGACCAAATACTTATTTTCCACCATAATTTGCAAATAAATTCTTTAAAAATCTGATTCTGTCTCTCATAGTTGAATTGTACCTATGATGAAAATTACAGGCCTCTCTCATCTTTTAAGTAGGAGAACTTGCACAATTGGTGGCTGACTTAATATTTTTTTGCCCCACTGTATATAGTGTGTGTATATATATATATACACTCACCTAAAGGATTATTAGGAACACCTGTTCAATTTCTCATTAATGCAATTATCTAATCAACCAATCACATGGCAGTTGCTTCAATGCATTTAGGGGTGTGGTCCTGGTCAAGACAATCTCCTGAACTCCAAACTGAATGTCAGAATGGGAAAGAAAGGTGATTTAAGCAATTTTGAGCGTGGCATGGTTGTTGGTGCCAGACGGACCGGTCTGAGTATTTCACAATCTGCTCAGTTACTGGGATTTTCACGCACAGCCATTTCTAGAGTTTACAAAGAATGGTGTGAAAAGGGAAAAACATCCAGTATGCGGCAGTCCTGTGGGCGAAAATGCCTTGTTGATGCTAGAGGTCAGAGGAGAATGGGCCGACTGATTCAAGCTGATAGAAGAGCAACTTTGACTGAAATAACCACTCGTTACAACCGAGGTATGCAGCAAAGCATTTGTGAAGCCACAACACGCACAACCTTGAGGCGGATGGGCTACACCAGCAGAAGACCCCACCGGGTACCACTCATCTCCACTACAAATAGGAAAAAGAGGCTACAATTTGCACGAGCTCACCAAAATTGGACAGTTGAAGACTGGAAAAATGTTGCCTGGTCTGATGAGTCTCGATTTCTGTTGAGACATTCAGATGGTAGAGTCAGAATTTGGCGTAAACAGAATGAGAACATGGACCCATCATGCCTTGTTACCACTGTGCAGGCTGGTGGTGGTGTAATGGTGTGGGGGATGTTTTCTTGGCACACTTTAGGCCCCTTAGTGCCAATTGGGCATCGTTTAAATGCCACGGCCTACCTGAGCATTGTTTCTGACCATGTCCATCCCTTTATGACCACCATGTACCCATCCTCTGATGGCTACTTCCAGCAGGATAATGCACCATGTCACAAAGCTCGAATCATTTCAAATTGGTTTCTTGAACATGACAATGAGTTCACTGTACTAAAATGGCCCCCACAGTCACCAGATCTCAACCCAATAGAGCATCTTTGGGATGTGGTGGAACGGGAGCTTCGTGCCCTGGATGTGCATCCCACAAATCTCCATCAACTGCAAGATGCTATCCTATCAATATGGGCCAACATTTCTAAAGAATGCTTTCAGCACCTTGTTGAATCAATGCCACATAGAATTAAGGCAGTTCTGAAGGCGAAAGGGGGTCAAACACAGTATTAGTATGGTGTTCCTAATAATCCTTTAGGTGAGTGTATATATACACTATATTGCCAAAAGTTTTGGGACGTCTGCCTTCACATGCACATGAACTTTAATGGCATCCCATTCTTAATCCGTATGGTTTAATATGGAGTTGGCCCACCCTTTGCAGCTATAACAGCTTCAACTCTTCTGGGAAGACTTTCCACAAGGTTTAGGAGTGTGTTTATTGGAATTTTTCTAGAAGCGCATTTGTGAGGTCAGGCACTGATGTTGGACGAGAAGGCTTGGCTTGCAGTCTCCACTCTAATTCATCCCAAAGGTGTTTTATCGGGTTGAGGTCAGGACTCTGTGCAGGCCAGTCAAGTTCCTTCACACCAAACTCGGTCATCCATGTCTTTATGGACATTGCTTTGTGTACTGGTGCGCAGTTATGTTGGAACAGGAAGGAGCCATCCCCAAACTGTTCCTACACAGTTGGGAGCATGAAATTGTCCAAAATGTCTTGGTATGCTGAAGCATTAAGAGTTCCTTTCACTGGAACTAAGGGGCCACGCCCAACCCCTAAAAAAAACCCCACACCATAACCCCTCCTCCACCAAACTTTACACTTGGCACAATGCAGTCAGGCAAGTACCGTTCTCCTGGAAACCGCCAAACCCAGACTCGGATTGCCAGACAGAGAACCGTGATTCATCACTCCAGAGAACACGTCTCCACTGCTCTAGAGTCCAGAGGCGTTGTGCTTTACACTGTGCGCCTTAGCATGCGCTGACCCCACTCTGTGATTTTACATGGCCTACCACTTTATAGCTGAGTTGCAGTTGTTCCTAATTGCTTCCACTTTGTTATAATACCACTAACAGTTGACCGTGGAATATTTAGTAGTGAGGAAATTTCACAAATGGACTTATTGCACAGGTGGCAACCTATCACGGTATGTGTGTGTGCCTCGTTGTAAATTAAAAATTATGGGTTGGAGGGCATTTTCCTACAATGCACCCAAGTTATGGAACTCGTTATACCTGCATCTATTAGGAATGCTACATCTTTGGATTGTTTTAAGAAACTTCTTAAGACACATTTTTTTAGTCAAGCTTTTAATTTATAATTTATTACTGTGTATTTTTTCTTTTTATATTATGTATTTTTGCTTTGTTTAATTTCTTATTTTGTTCTGTACATGTTGTAGCGCTTTGAGTTTGAAAAAAAGGCAAATTAAATGTATTATTACTGCACATGATTTGAGCATTTAGAAACGAAATTTATGAGACAGTTCTTGTCAGATTTCATTGGTGATTGATTTCAAATTTGAAATTAAGCTTGGTGAACAGCTTTGGAGAATTAGATTTTTCCCCATTCAAAGAGATATGAGCTGTACTTCAAAGATGGTCGCCAAGTCAAAATTACTTGTTTTATAGTGACTTTGCTTCATATACATTATAGAACTTTTTGGGGGTTCCCACCATTTTATGGATTTAGTTTTAATTAATTAATTTTAAGTATTTTTATTTTATTTTAATTAAGTTTTATGAATTAAGCAACCACTAAGCATACTTTATCACTAGAATAAAAATTAAATAACCCCTTATAAACATGACAGTATTATGTAATAATTTAAGACACTTATCCTTTATATAGAACCTTTTTGATCTCTGTGTTCTTTAAAATTGAGTCAAGAATCCTAGAGTTCTATATATAGATCCCCAAAGTTTTTTCTTAGAGTGAACTAAAAAAATCTATATAGACATATAATGTTTTTTTTTTTTAAAAACTAATAAAAATGACAAATGAGAAAAACTTCAACTAAAATGAAAAAGTAAAATACACAAGTAAAAACTAATTTAAAATATTTATAAGAGTATCTCAATGATACTAAAACAACACATCTGTACTGAAAGCCCCTGAATGCAGTTTTCATAGACTGAAGTTCTTTCTCAACAGTTTTCTTTCCTTTTCTCCACCAGCTTTGGCTGACGTGTGTAAACAAACACAGAGTCTCGTCCCCTTATCAGTGCTCTCCGGTCCTCCCACAGTGCACACAGCAGGGTGCGGCCGCCGCCTCAGACTCACTGGCCTCTGCCATTATTAGCTTTTCAGAAAATCTTTCACTTTGTCGACAGGACATTCGACTCTCAAGACGCCTTGTGTTTAGACACACAGATGAATAATCGAGCAGCTAACATTGGGCAACACTACTCCACCTTCATACACGATTTCTTTCGGCGTCACACCACTGACTCACTGTGTCTCTGTATGAAAAATGGTGCCTCGGCGGTTCCATTTATCTCCTTCCTTAAATGAACATATAGGTCTGTGACATTATTAATACATAATATGTTTGGTAATGACCATCTGAGAATCCTGGGAAAACCAATTATTTGTACAGCGATTACAAAACCGCCTTCTTGAACTAACAGAAGTTTATGTTAAGTGGGTGTAAAATGTAGCTGTTTTAAATGGATAACTGATTTTTACTGTGGTTTATCTCTTCAAACCGGTTATAAGAAGGCAAAAAAATTCAACTTGGATCAGCATACACTTAGTAAATCAGGATTTATGGTGTTTAACCTCATTATAATGTGCACGCATACACACAAGTCACCACAGTCATATGATGTGCTTTAATAAACATAGCAGGAAGAGGCTCACACAAAGATAAAGACAGAAGCGTCTATCTGTCAGTTCTGTTCAGTAGCAGGTTTTTAGACACTGGTACAAACCCTAGTGTGCTGACTACATAGACTGCATTTTGAGGCATCACAGACCAGTGTTATTTTTGCATCACTGATATAGTATTATAATTTTTATTAAAAATTGTAATATGTTCATTCATTTTAGTTAATTTAGTTTTTTTGTCATTTTATTCGTTTTTTTTATATATATATATATATATATATATATATATATATATATATATAGTCTTTAGCTTTATTTGTGTGTGCACACATATATTTTTATTTCCGTTTTAGCTATTTAATATAGCAAGTTAAAGTCAGTATGAAACAGAAGTTGCATTAGTCTTTTCTTCCCTATTGTGATGTATATCCAAGTGAAATGGCTTCTCAGACAAGAAAAATGAAGGGTGGAGCTTGATTCTGTCCATGAGGAATTGATTGGATGGTTGTGGTTTGCTATTGGTGGATCTCATGTGAGTGACCGGTTGTCCTGCCCTCACGCCAGTGTGAATTGATGAGCTGCAAGAGGGAGGGGAAGTTATTTTGATTAAGGATTACGAGGGACGTGAATTCAAAAAAAAATAATGATGTGTGCAGATAAGTCACTTATTAATAATACTGGAATATTCCATAACATAAAAAGGTTCCACTTATTTGTCTCCCTCCATAGACATTGAGGGAGACAAGTCCCTCTGAATATTTAGAAATGGCCAAATTGTCCCCCCCCCCATATGACATTGTTGATGCTGCTCTGCTGTACTCCATTACATACCACTGTTTGTTGCTAGGATGACAAAAGTAAAATGTAACATTTTTAGGTTGGTCTGCCTCAGCGGTCTAACAACGCTCATCACTGTCAGAATGAGTGAGATGGCCAATCAAATCAAAGAAGGCGAGGCTTACGCCGTATTCGACACTTTAGTTACAGCAGTAAAAGAGTGCGTTGTAAGATGTAAGTAGCCAAATGTTTAATATTTGACTGTTTTACAATAAAAACATTCAGCAACCAACTGTAATATCAAGTGATGCAAACTACTTGACATTTTTTATGAAATTTCACCATTTTGAATTTGACATTATGTAAATCATAACTGAATTTAACGTGAAATTAAACGTTTTGCATTTTGACATATTAGGGAGACAAAAATAACAGTGTATGTGTGCATATTTAAAAAAAAAAAAAAAAAAAAAAAAAAAAAATATATATATATATATATATATATATATATAAACTATTTATTAATAGTTTACTTAATAGCTACAGTAGAACTGGATTTTTTTACTTTTAATCATTTAATTCCTTTAAATAATCCAATAAGACCAATACCAATAAAAAAATTAACTTTTCCATGGTTACGGCCTTGTCATTAGAAATTTTGTTTTGGCAACTATAGCTGAAATATTTTATTTCAGTTACCTTTATTTTATTTCAAGTACTACTACTGTTGTCCAGTAGGGGGCAACAATGGATTAAAAATGACTTTTTCATAAAATATAAGCAAATAAAGTAAATACATAATGTATTTAAATGCATTCTTTTTGGGGTATAGGGTTTGGATATGGGTTAGTCATGTTGTCATTATAATTACTCCGTATAAAAACAAAAGAAGTATGTCACTACTGAGATAAGTAAAGCGATTTAGATAAGTTATAGCCTAAGCCAGGCACACCTGTGTGTTTTCTCAAAAAAAAGCTAGTGTGGAAAATTAAACCAGTTTGGATCAGTGTTCCATTTTTTTTCCTAGCAGTATTTCCTGAACATTCTCATCTATATTTGTTTTTGTCACATGATCCATATTCCCCCTCTATAATCTGCTCATGTGATGATATCAGAGCGTTTGAACAGTCAAACATGATGACCACATTTGCATCTTGTCCAACCGTGTTAGACAACGGCCCTTTGAGAGCTGAAGACAAAACGAATAAGTGTGACTTAATTTAAGTCTGTTTAAGAAATATGAACAGTTGTACAGACTGCAGTTCATTGTTTTTGATACACAGAAATAAAATCTGATCTTATACACCCATTTATCGATTTATTAACCGGGAATTATTCATTGTCAAGTTGCTTTGGAACAATGTTGTGAAAAGAGTTATACGTTTGAATTGAAATGAATCTGAATTAGACAGCATGCTCAGAGTGGGAGGCCAAATATGATTTAGCAAAAAACAACCAATCCAGACCATTAAAAAAGATCTTGCAACACAAATCTTTTAGAACTAAATGAAATGTAAAAATCTCTAAGAGTCTTGCTCTGTCTGAGCTCTATAACTGTGCCAACCTGACTGTGTGTGACATAAATACACAAATATTACCAAAAGAGATTAGTTTATCACTTGGTAAACTATTAGCCATAATGCACGTCCGATAAGGCCGCAAACATCTATTATTGACTGTTCAACTACATGCTCCTTCAGATCTCCAGATGTTGTAGAACATCAGAGATCAAACAGATGAATTATGCTGCTATTATGATCTCTCAGCTGTAACTGCAAGCCTTCAGCATGACGGATTCATAAACTGATCTGTATATAGATCAGATGTGACTGTAGGTCACAATAACCAGAACTATTTCTACAACACGATATAAGTTAGCACACCTAAAATGCTTTTAGTGCAGAAAAGAGTATTAGAGTATTAGAAATACGCATCATACTTTTACTTTCTGCGCCCTTAAAATGGTGCATGAATGGTATCAGGTGATCATACTGTGGCAGTTTTGATCATGGTATACTGTATGATTTCCATATTCACATACCATGGTTTTTAGGTGGTACTCCAACATACTTTAAAGAATAACATGGTTTTACATGTTCAAAAACATGGTATTACCATGATGTATGTATAAAAAATGCCGTACTACACTGTACTGTACTACTACGGTACATCTCATAAAAGCATCAAATCACATGATAGTACGACTATGCATGCCTAAAAACATGGTATCACCAATGGTATTGTCCAAAAATACCGTACTACTATTGTTAATTTCATAAATGCAACCAATTACATGGTATTACCATGATATATGTCTAAAAACATGGTAGCACTATTGTGCAGTTCTGTTCCCCATGTACATACTATGTACTTATTATAGTTATTACAATAACTGGGTAATAACTAGGTACTAACCCTAACCGTATATTAACCAGTACTTTCTTAGGTAAGTACACACTGTAAAATAAAGTACTGTACCAAAAACTTGGTATTACTAATGGTATTGTTCAAAAACACTAGACTTTTTTTTTTTTTTTTAATAAATGCATCAAATATCAAAGCATAATGGTATTAGTTTGTACAGAAACACTGTATGTTTCTTAAAAGCATCATATTACACGGTATAACCACAATGTATGTCTATAAAACATGGTATTACCATAGTATTGTCTAAAACATCATTACCAATGGATCCAAAAACCATGTACTGTATGTTTCATGAAAGCATCAAGTTACATATCTAAAAAAAAACTCCAAAGTGGTACCACTTTTTTTTGATAATGTAGAGGAAGTGAAAGAGTGTGATGTGAGACAGTATTTTGCACTGAAGGGTTTAGGGGTGAGGAGAGGTGCTGTTCTCTCACCAGAGTTCGCGGAAGCCGCGGCGCGTCTCATCCAGTCCTGCGGCTCTTCTCTCTCCACCGGCGCGCCGTTAAGCAGCCCCTGATCCACCGGCGGAATGACGTTGACCTCCACACCGTTAACCGGCAGCGAGTGACCTGTCCCGTGGCCGTAGAGCGGCGGCCACTCTTCACGCGAACCCGGGCCGAACCCGGGACTCCACGAGCTGCCGGTGTGATGCAGGTCATTCCCGAGGGCAGGACCCGGGTGGTATCCGCTGTAGTCCGGGTACGGGGCGGACGGGTAGACGTTCAGGTGAGGCTGGCTGAGGTTCAGGTGTCTCGCGGGGTTGCCGTACATGGCCGTGTCCAGCAGGAAGCTCACGGACATTTTCCTCGTGCGCTGAAAGTTTTACTTTAACTGAACTTCACCTTGCCTCAGCGCTCGCGGGCGCGCGTTTGTTTGCCCAGCGCTGACGTCACGCCGGGACACCCACCTGAGCTGATTTATGACACACGCACAGGTGCCGCCGACTGGCCGGGAGGGCGCGAGATCACCGACGCTGAGAGCTGAACGTAGACAGCTGAAGGCCCGAATGCCGTTATCGACGCTTTATCTCCGACGCCACATCTCCTCTGGCGACGCGACAAACGCTCCATTATAAAGAATGCCGAGTGCCTGTCACATTAAGAGCATTTACATTTTACATAAAGGTCAAAATTTGACCTGAACCGGCCAGGATGCTTAACTTGATGATGTCCGCCTACCTGGGCAAAAATGTGACGAAGATCATTATGATGATGATGATGATATGATATGAAGATTATATCTAGTAGTATCAGGGAAGGTTTTGATTAGGATCACCATGAGAAATGATTGAAGGTGATGATGGTGATGATATATTTTAGTGATGAAGTTCATGCTATCATGAAGTTCACGATGATGGACGTGTTTAGGGGACGAAGGCCGTGATGATGATTTGGCGCTGATATTCAAGACAGGTTTTTGGGGAGTCAGAGCGGCGCTCGGGACTCTTTACATCAGAAAGCGCTCGTGCATTTCAAAGGGTCTCGCGCGCCGCACATCAAAGAGCCGCAATAAAAGCGACAAATGAGCGACACTGTAAATCAAGGTCTCTGTATTCAAATGATGATGACACGCGGGCTTCTGCTTCCTCTGACAGACGTGAGAACCAAGAGAACATGTTCTGAGCGCTGGAGCCACTGATGCTGGAAGTCATGCTACTTTACATTAACACTTACATGCCTTCATTGTCATTCAGCACGTGCAGCTCTTTATTTTACAATACAATTTAACATGATAAATTATTATCTACAATTTTATATGATCTCATTGTGTATTGTTATTTTACAATAGGCTATATTATTATTTACAATATTGCACTGATAACATGCATTTATTCTACTTGGAAAAAAGTTTTTATATAGGCCTAAAACCTAATTTCTCTGCTAAAAGACCAAAAAGTTCTGTTTTGCTGTTTGGTTCGGTTTTTCCCGTCACACTAAATATAAAGCGTATATAATTTGCGCATAGTAGTTTTAAGATCTTTATCGTATTCTTAGAAGGCTGTGAATTGGGAAGACTAGATATATCCTACACGAATCCTGTTCATTTTAGTCTCTGTTTGGCCTCAGGGTGGCAGTAAACAACTGTCAGACACTCACTAAAAGAATTTGTCTTCTTTTCTCATTACCACAGCACAGTCCCTTCCTAGTCATTCTCACGACAGAAGATTTTACATGCAATGACACTGAAATATCACTGAAGCTGAGCCAGAACTTTTCCCAGTGTAAAATATGTTTACATGAATTACTATGTGAGTTGTAACATTTATTAAAGGGATAGATCACCCAAAAATGTAAATTCTGTCATCTTTTACTCACCCTCAAGTTGTTCCAAACCTGTAGGAATTACTTTCGTCTGTTGAACACAAAAGAAAATATTTTTGAAGAATGTCAGTAACCGGACAGTTGACGGTAGTAGCCATTGACTTCCATAGGATTTTTTTTTTTCTTACTATGGAAGTCAATGGCTACCGTCAACTGCCCGGTTACCGACATTCTTCAAAATATCTTTATACATATATTCTAAATGATGACAGAATGTTCACTTTTGTGTGAACTATCCCTTTAAGGACACATACTTTTACATTGTAATGCAAATAGATTGAACAAACAGTATCAAAAATGTGCACAAAAAAAAAGTTCAGAATAAAACTGAATTTGGACTTATGAGTCTTATGATGTGAGATGCTAAACTCAATCTAAAACTTTTTTTCAGCATATAATTATTAAATATGTTCTTTTGCTCATATTATTTTAGAGACTACATGGAATATTTATACCTTTACAAAAATAATTTGTCATACCACAAGACAATTCAATTTAGACAGAATGTTATTTAAAGTATACACTTTCCCTTATTCATATATATTTTTCATCCTTAAAAAATAGGCATGTTATAAAAATCATTTCTGTATATATATATAGCCTACAGTACATACACATTTACACATGTAGCCCTCCCGCCCTGTTAGGATTTACTTCTCCAGGGTGGAGCAACAGGTTCTAGTAATATGTCTCTCAACTAAATATTTAAATTATTACACCTCTAGTATTAATATTAATTATGTGCTAAGCTTTTATTTTCCTTTTAGTAACTGGATCCGATGGATGCTGTCAGTGGACCTACATTAAAGGGATAGTTCACTCAAAAATGAAAGTTATCACCCTCAAGTTATCCTAGGTGTAATAAAGGCTTTCTGAAGCGAAGCGATGGGTTTGTGTAAGAAAAATATCCATATTTAAAACTTTATAGCTAAAGTAAAATATCTAGCTTTTGGCGGACCACTTTCAGTATTCAACTTATGCAGAAAGGGTAACGCCTCACACAGTTCAAAACGCTACGTCCGAAATCATCGTCACGCCAGTTACCCTTTTTCCCTAAGTTGAATACGGAAGGCGGTCTGACGGAAGCTATGTTACTTTATAACATGTTAAATATGGATATTTTTCTTACAAAAACCCATCGATTCGCTCTAGAAGACCTTTATTAACCCCCCGGAGCCGTATGGAGTATGTTCATAATGGATAGATGTACTTCTTTGGGCTTCACATTTTGAGCTGCCATTCACTGCCATTATAAAGCTTCGATTAGCCAGGACATTTTTTAATATAACTCAGATTGTATTTGTCTGAAAGAAGAATGTCATATGCACCTAGGATGGCTTGAGGGTGAGTAAATCATGCATGAGGTAATTTTCATTTTTGGGTGAACTATCCCTTTAAAGGGATAAATTAACCCAAAGCAGATCTCACCCCCCATTGACTACCATAGTATTTTTTTTCCTACTATAGTAGTCAATGGGGGGTCAGATCTGCTTGGTTACAAACATTCTTTCAGATATCTTCTTTTGTGCAGAACAAAGAAATTCATACAGGTTTGGAACAACTTGAGGGTGAGTAAATGATGACAGGGTGAACTATCCCTTTAACGGATTTCACACTCCAGGTAAGTAAAGGAGAGGCACATAGTATATAAGTTACCTATTAAAACAGGTATACTCAATTAGTAATATCTTAGTAACCCAAATTTACCCTGGATTACACGCACGAACGTGTCATACAATAATACAAATGTAAACAAGAAACTATTTGTTTAACATTCACGCAAATGTTTCGAAGTGTTTTAAGCTGCACTGTGTCAAACGTTCTCCCATGCATGTCAGTTTTCATTTTCTCTGTCTCTCACAAAGAGATGCACACACAGTTTCCCTCTCTTTTCCTTTTGGCCACTTAAAAATAAGCATTCTCAAGTGTTCACACACACACACAAAGTAGATCCTTGAGCAGCATAAGGGATTGGCCATCTCTCCTCCTCCATTTCCTGTCTGAGATGAGAGTCTGAGCTCTGACTTCAACATGTTCCACCATGATCATCAGTCATATTTGAAACAGTCCAGCCGTACATCCTCAGAAGCAACCCCAACCTTTGACCCCCAAATGCAAAGAATGTGTAAAATTATTAATAATAATACTTATTTTAGATATTTATCAGTTGCTGTGTGTAAATGTGTATGTATAATGTGACTTGTTGGCAAATGTAAATCTTTTTACACATTTACTGTAATGTAGGTCAAATAGCATCAATCCCCATGTTATGCATGTTTTTTCCCCTTTGAATTAAAATGCATAATTTAGTTGCACAATGCACAAAATATCCATATGTCAACTTACCACAGGAACTCTTGTCTCATTTCCTAAACAAAAATAAACAGTGAGATGTATTTACTGGAAAAGACAAAGTCTACCCACAGTAAAGTTTTCCCCAAAGTTCCCCAGATGTTCTGCTTAAAATAGATCAAAAATAAGATTATAAAAGCAGGAGTGAGGATTTATTGTTAGTTTTGCTGTTTCTGGGCCAGATATAGAGATTTCATTTCACACTCAGCATTTCTCAGACGTCTGTTAGTGTGATCTAAACCACAGCTCTTTAAGCACGACGCGTGGCGCTGCAGTTATCCGTCATATAATTCGATATTTCCCTCTGCGAGACACAGAATTCATATTTAACTGTTTATTAATCTCAATAGGAATTCATGTCTGTTCAGATCACATTGACATCAGCGCTCATGAGGAAATCTTCTGTCTGTTATGTTATGGGGGGAAATGTCTACTACAACTTGAAAGTCATACTTCTACTTTCGGTTTTTCAATAATTCAAAAGCAAAAATAGTACATTTAAATTAAACTTTAGGTATGCGCATATATCTAAACACAAGTATGTGTTACTTTACCAGTATACCAAAATACTGATGCATTACTATATTCTGAAATTGTTTTATTATAACCAAGTTTTTTACACATTAATACATGGTAGATAACAGACAACAACAACAAAAAAATATTTTTAATATTTTGATGTTATAGATGGTTGCCAGGGCATTTCTATGCTGTTGCTAAGGTATTAAGTGTGCTGCTATGTAGTTAATAAGGTGGTTGCCTTTATATACAGCATTTTAAGGCATTATGGCAATGCTTATGATGCAAAGGCTGTTCCAAAAAGTTGGCAGCATAATTATGCTTTATAGGACACCTTATTTATTTCATTAGTGTGTGTGTGTGTGTGTGTGTATGAATGAGTGATTGTGTGTGTGTGTGTGAGTGTGTGTGTGTGTGCAAGTGAGCATGTGTGTGTGTATAAATGAGTGATGGTGTGTGTGTGTGTGTGTGTGTGTGTGTGTGTGTGTGTGTGTGTGATTGTGTGTGTGAGTGTTCATGTTTTTCTATCCCAGTGGGGACAACCTGAATGCACACTGACTGATGGGGACTTGTGTCACCGTGGGGACCTAAATTGAGGTCCCCATGAGGAAGCAAGCTTTTAAATCATACAGAATTAGTTTTTTTTTTTAAATGTAAAAATATCTAAAATTATAAAAAGTTTTGTGTGATGGGTAGGTTTAGGGGTAGGGTTAGTGTAAGGGGAGAGAATATACAGTTTGTACAGTATAAAAACTATTACGTCTATGGAGAGTCCCCACAAAGATAGTGAACCAGACGTGTGTGTGTGTGTGTGCGCGTGCGTGCGTGTGTGTCAAGGTTATTATAGTTTTGCATTTTTCATTAGTTTTTATTTCTATTTCGTTTTGACTTTTTGTTTTCAAATTCAGTTTAGTTTTAATTAGTTTTTAAAGTGGGTTTGCTAGTTTGGTTTAGTTTTTTTAGGTTTTTTTTTTTAAATGCTTAGTTTTAGTTTAGTTTTTATTAGTTTTAGTCTTTTTTTGTAATTTAGGTTATTTGTCAGGGGCAAGATTCAAAAAAGTATTGTGTAATAATAACTCAACAAAAACATCATACAATTTTAGAAAATATGAATTCAAAAATAAATCCAGTACATAAAATGTACATATGGGCACAAATATGTAAACAGTCTCAACACTCCGCAGTAAGTGCAAAATGTGTAAGTGACGTGTGCCAGTAAAAAACCTAAAGAGCCAACAGACTAGCCACAGCTGTACAATTTTCACACCCTATATTAAATTTACCCTATACAATAGCCTACTCACCTGGATTGAAGCAGCAAACATTCAGTGTAAGAGTAAACAAATGACATAACATTATTTAATATTTGAATCACAGCTTATATAGTGTTTTGTCATAGACAACCCAAGTGCATTTTAACTTGCGACTAGTTAACTTTCTAAAGTAGCAATCGCTTCTCGGGTCGACATGAACACACTGACAAAATTATATTCAGAATTAAAAATATTTTTATACCACTTTTTAATGTGTGATTGTGTAATGGTGTTCACGAGATACCAACCTTTCAACTTCGAACACTCGTTTTCATGGAGACGCGGTGTGCACGGAGGGGAGGGCCTGTGTGTGTGTGTGTGTGTGTGTGTGTGTGTGTGTGTGTGTGTGCGCGCGCATGTGAGAGACGCAGGGAAAGGAAAAGCAGCTGAACGTTGTTTGCTCTATGAAAGACATTGACAAAGACGAAAACTAAGGAGATGTAATTCTATTTTATTTTATTTTAGTTAGTTTTGCCAAACACACATTACAGTTTTGGTTAGTTATCGTTTTTTTGTAATGCCTCGTTTTTATTTTTATTTCAGTTTCCCACCTAGTTTTCGTTTTCGTTAACGATTATAACATTGGTATGTGTGTGTTAATGAGCTGTTTTTGAGCTGAATATGTTATGGTGACATTCCAACTTTTAGAGACTTTAAAAGGATACACCTCCTCCTCTCAAATCCCAAAGGACACACACACACACACACACACATTTACTGACAGAGGCCTGACCAATTAGTTCCTTCAGTGGCTCTTTATGAGACGGGCTGCAGATAAAGCCAACTGCGAGAGAATGCAAAGCTCTGAGAGCCACATGCTCCGGTGCTTCTCTTTACTGTTCTGACTAATGAGAGTGTTTACTGGCGACGAACCACAGCATCTGACCTGAGATCAGCTCGTAGACGCCCAACTGAGCTAACAAAGTGAGTCTGAGCCACAGGAGAGCTGATCCTGGGTCAGTGTTTATGTGCAATGGATGCCAGAGGATCACTGAGGCAGGAGAGTTTTGAACAAAACTGCTGCCAGACACTCATTTTAGTGAACATTTTCACCTTTTAAAGTCTATTTTCTCTCTCTTTTGTCAGATTTTTTTCTCTTTCACTCAGTCAAATGCTCGTTGGACTGCAGAAAAGTCAAATACATGTTCAGTCAGTAGGTCACAGAACATCATAAAGACAGACAGTATGTTTTGCTTGTGTGTATGTGTGTGTGTTGAGAACTGCTGCATATGTTTGTGTATATTTTCTGCATATGTTTGTGTGCGTGGGACATGCTGGATGAATAGCTACTGTTAACGTACTGTATCTGGGTCCATCTGCATTCGTGTGTGGTCATAGAGTTTAATCAAACTTATCTCATAACAGTCTTGTTCACATTGTTTGTAATTAGAGGATGTTTACTGAGCGGGGCAGATGATATTTTCAGGCCCTTCACAGATGGACTAAACCATACGTTTCACAAATCCTGTGTTAATGTCTCTCTGAAACAGTTGTTTTCTGATTCAGCAAATGAAGCTAACAGACAGGTTTTAATAACGTTGTGTATTTGGACAGTTTGTTACTTCCTGAAAACAAAACAGTATTTATGAGTGGGCTAAACTTTCTTAAATAAAAACATGACTCACTTTTATTAGTTTTGTGCCAGTTTATTGATGTCAGACTCGGCCGCTGAACCAAATTAGGCTACATCTTGCATCTGCATTTTCAGTCAGTTTCTTTGAAATTAATACTGCATGTAAAACTAAAATGACCCTGCATCTGTCTGAGAGAATAGTATAAAAGAAAATACAGCTGAACTGTTTTAGAAATAAATAAAAGCTATACATTATATGAACATGCATATGTCCATCTAATATAATAGCTTAGGCCTATTTATTTAATTATTTTTACTTAATTTGTGCAGCTTACATGGCAGATCATGCAGCATTCAAGTGTCAAATATAATTGAACATTATATTTATAATCCAATTATTTTAATTAATGTATTATTAATAATTTGTTTAATTCATTTATAATTAAATGCCGTTCCTGACAACTGATACCTATCTATCTCGCGTGTCATGACTTTGAATCGCGCTCCGAAGCCTCGATTTGAATCAAAAGATTCGTAAAACGCACTCCAAAGCTCCAAATCGGAATGCTGTGGAATCAAACGATTCGTGATACGCGTTCCGACGCACACATTCGAATCAACAGCTTCGTAAACGTCTCGAAGGCAGGAAAGGCTTCGTGAAACAGAACGTCGCCATCAACACACAAGAGCTCGCCTTATTTGCGTGTCATGAGTAATATAAATATAAATATGTAGCTGCCGTTATATTGTCTGCCGCTTTAAATGCTCGAGCTCGTTAAAGCGAGATGGATTGTGATTGGTTGTCAATGTTTTTTATTGATCATCTACTGGAAAATGTCATTAGCCAAGTTTCCATCCACTTCTTCCACTGTTACTGTTTTGTTATCGACAAAGTGAATATGCGTTTAATGATGCGCAATTTGTCTCCAGCCCGTTTCCATCCAATTGGCCTTTAAGTAACACGTCTTATTCTTATCAATAGTAATAAAATAATTGAATATACAATTTAATAATACGAATGTAATAGATTTAGTGCGCATTTGTACTACTGGGAAACGGTGCTTTATGTTACGGGAACAATGCCACGCTGTATATTCTGTCATGTGACACCACATTTTGTGTTAAAGCCGTTTTTCTCGAAAAAAGTGTTTCCAAACTAGTTTTTGTCGACAAAAAATGATCGATAATTGGCATTTCCCTCAGCTACATCTGTAAACGTTTTGATGCGCTAAACCTTTTTCCTTGGATGGAAACCTGGCTATTGATTCCAACGATATTATTTATTTTACTGTCGTTATCGTTATAGTTGTGGTGTGGACTCTGATAACTAGTTTTATTTTACATTTAAACAATTAAAAAAAAAAAAAAACTATATTCACCGTTAAATTACGTTATCGTCCCGTGGTGTGAACGGGCCTTAACTCTTTCTGCTTGGGTCACTAGCTGTATCTGCTTGTGGTCAACATGTCATATATTTATGAATACATTTGTAAAATCAGACAGGCAATATCTGTCAACCTTCATCCTGTTGGTCCTTTATCCATAGTCACCAGCTGTGATTCAACAAGGCCACACAGACTCTGGTGAGTGAGTTATTGATTGATTGAGTTTAATATTTTTTTTGTAATTGGGTATCTATTTTCTGTACCAGCTTTGTCACACAAAATGTTGTTTTTTGTTGGATTTTAAAGTGACAGTTCACCCAAAAATAAAAAATTATTTCAGAATTTACTCGCCCTCAAGTTGTTCCAACACTGTTTGAATTTTCTTCTGCTGAACACAAAATATACTTCCATAGTATATTTTTTCCTTACTATGGAAGTCAATGGGACCCACCAACTGTCTGGTTACCCATATTCTTCAAAGTAGCTTTATTTTTGGGTGAACTATCCCTTTAATACAAGTGTGATACAGCAATTATGTTTTGCATTTCAACATGTTAAGCAGAGAAAAAAAAACTAAGCCCAAGAATGTACAATAACAAAATGTGTGTGACAAGCCAGCATTGTAATTCTTTGGCACAGAACCTTTTATTCCTGCACTTTTGTGTGTAGCTTGTTGTTGTCGCTCCTGTGTGTCTGTTCAAGGCCTCTAATGAGTCTCAGTTGATCAGGACATTTTGTGTTCACTCACACAATTACAGGGTGAATGCCAACAACTTCTCTCTCTCTCTCTCTCTCTCTCTCTCTCTCTCTCTCTCTCTCTCCCTGTAATAAAGCGAAAAGGTCTTACTCAGCTGTTGGATGTTGTTATGAATTTGCAAGCTACACTGCTTGCTGCCCGGGAAAGAGAGAGAGAGCGAGAGAGAGAGAGTGCAGAAAAGCCAAGATTGAAAACAGACCCTCATACTTTGTATATGTGTATGCGTGAGCTCTCAGCACCATACGCCACTATTGACACACCTTCCCTCCACCAAAACCGCACTTTATTCCATTGCATTTTCCATTTTTTCTTATTTTGGCTCGAGTGTCGTCTGCACAGAGTGCCCTGAAAAGAACTTTCTCTCCTCTTTTTGTTTCTTCTTCTTTTCTTCTCTTCAGCAGGGCAGTTCATTGTAAGAGTTGCCAAAACCCGTCTCATTTCCCTGCGGCTCGTGTTTTCAGCGAAAGAGAAACAGGCGACTGTTGCTGAGGAGTTCTGGCTGGGCTCGTGTTGCTGTGTGTTTCCTCAGGTCTACTAAACCTCTGGAAGAAAGACACCGCCGCGTTCAGAGAGGCCTCCTTCTCCACACGGTACGGCTGTTTTTGTTTTCAGTTAAATGTCATTGCTCACAGGTTGCTCTTTCACTGCTCAAAGTTGAAAGAAAATTATACTTTTATTCAGCAAGTACTCATTAAATTAATCAAAAGTGACAGTATATTGTAAACATTTTTTTTTTATGATTTGTTTTCGCAACTTTTTTCTTTTGTCAAATCAACTTAATAATATAATTTTCAGATAACATAATATTTAGATCTATTCATCCACTCTATCTATATTCAGATAACATAGATTTAAATCTACTTCATTGTATTAAAGGGATAGTTCACCCAAAAATGAAAATTAGCCCATGATTTACTCACCCTCAAGTCATACTAGGTGTATATGACATTCTTCTTTCAGACGAATACAATCTTGAGTTATATTAAAACAAATGTTCTGGCTAATCCAAGCTTTATAATGGCAGTGAATGACTGTTTCTGTTTTGAAGTCCATAAAAGTGCATCTATCCATCATAAAAGTGCTCCACATGGCTCCGGGGGATTAATAAAGGCCTTCTGAAGCGAAACGATGCGTTTGTGTGAGAAAAATATCCATATTTAAAAATGTATAAACTAAAATAACTAGCTTCCGGCAGACTTCCAGCTTGGAAGAGCCAGGACATTTTTTAATATAACTCAGATTGTATTAGTCTGAAAGAAGAATGTCATATACACCTAGAATGACTTGAGGGTGAGTAATGGGCTAGTTTAATTTTTTGGTTGAACTATCACTTTAACTAAAAATTTTAATTTCAATTAACTCAATTTTAAGGCAGCCAGGTAACTTACTTTTTTTTAAAGTCAAACCAACAATATATTTTTTTTACAGTGGAGACATGTATAATGTTTAAAAAGTTTCTGTTTCAAATAAATGCTGTTCTCTTAAACGTTCAGTTACTCAAAAAGAATCCTTTAAAATAAAATGCATTACTGTTTCTGATATAAATATGAAGCAGCACAACTGTTTTCAACACTGGTAATAAAAAGAAATGTAAAATAATCATCATATTAGAATGATTTCTGAAGGATCATGTGACACTAAAGACTGGAGTAATGATGCTGAAAATTCAGCATTGTGTCACAGAAATAAATTACATTTTAAAATGTATTCAGATTGAAAACATTTATTTTTAATTGTAATAATATTTCACAATATTGCCGTTTTTACTGTATTTTTGATTAAATAAATGCAGCCTTGGTGAGCATAAGAGACTTCTTTCAAAAACATTAAAAATCTTACAGACCCCAAACTCAGTTACTCATTGAAGTAAAAAAGATGTTTCTCTTAAAACAGACCCGAATTAATCACTAGTCGTCATCCAGTAAGCAATAAAATGAAGAGAGCAGCTCAGATCATATTGTTCATATTGACTTTTGATTGCAGATTTAAGACATCTTTGAGATTGTTCTGAAACTCTAGAGGAGACACATGTGAGACTACTAGTCTTTTTCTCAGAAGAAACAGGAGACTTAAGCAAAACTCTCTCTCTGCAGAAATAGTCAAGACATTAAAGAGATCTCATCTGTGACTTTTCTGTTATTAACTGCATTAGGCTTTAGTCTGTGGTACCTTTGTAGGGATGTTGGTTTTACTAGCGAGTGAGTGAACCCTGCTGTGGTCATTTGACTAAATAAACAGATCTGCTGCCCAACCTCCTCTCCGTCTGGGACCCCGGAGACCGAAGCTTTAGCTCCATCCCTCCCTCACGCAGCTGTAAGAGCGGCCACTACAAAACGCCAGATAATTGGACGCTGTTGCTCACACGTCGAGAGAGAGAGAGAGAGAGAGAGACGAGGAGAGGCATACAGGGAGAAGTTAGCAAGGACGAAGGCTTTTCCTAGACATGCTTTTTCTGACGTCCAGGCGTCTGCGCTGCTAAAGGTGAGAGATGTGAGTGGATTTAACTGTCATTCCCTTTCGATTCGGTCTTGTTTTACTATATGAGGTTTTGGAAAAACGCTGTTTGAAATCTTTTTGTAGTCTTAGTGAACGACAGTGGAAAAACAAAGCTGTAAAAGAAGCTGGTCAGCAGAATTGTGATATTTTCCAGAAGTTTGATGGTTGCCAATTGTAGACTGAACTCTGTTTCGAGGACAGTCGTATAACCCTCTTACGTTAGTGAAGGTTAATGCATGTCGTGCCATGAAGAAGTTTATCGTTTTCATCCAGATGTGGGCAATAACAGACTGCCATTAGAGGGCTTGTGAGATTTATCTCATCTGAAAGATGATTTCCATGAGACTTTTTCTGCTTTTATTTGGGAAAGGCCAATTTCTGCCATTTGTTTGTGTGTTAAACACATTGCATTTGAACGAGAATGTGCCGAGTTCAGCGAGAGCAAACAAATCTGTGTTTTACACTCTGTGTTTGAACACCTTTACACACGGTCGTCAACGTCGGTGAGACTTTACAGATGTTTGTGTGCTGTTGTAATGTGTTGTTGTCCTCTGTGTGTGTTGAACTGTGGTGCTGATGGTTTATTTGAATGCTTCTGCTGTCATTGAAACTCTGTCTTTTCTCAGCAGTGTTTGTGTGTCATATAACAGCATTTAAAGGCTGACAGCATACCAGAATCTAGCTGTTTATATTCATGACTTTTATCATATGCTGCTTACAAACATTTTGATAAAAACGTGAAGCAAATGTCACATTGTTTATATCATTATGATGAGCTTTTGTCCCCAAAAAAGCTCTAAAAGCTGTACGGAAAGCTCTTTATTCTTAGTTTGATCTTAAACGGATGGATATATGAATAAATGCATGAATGCACAGACAAATTATATATAGTACTGGTCAAAAGTTTGGAAACATTACTATTTTTAAGTATCTTATGCTCATCAAGGCTGCATTTATTTGATCAAAAATACAGAAAAAAATTTAATATTGTAAAATATTATTACAATTTAAAATAATGGTTTTTTATTTGAATATATTTTCAGCAATTTTCAGCATCATTACTCCAGTCTTCAGTGTCACATGATCCTTCAGAAATCATTCTAATATGCTGATTTGATACTCCGTTATTATCAATGTTGGAAACAGTTAATATTATTGTCTGCATTCATCCATCCATACATTTATCCATCCAGGATATATATAGCTGTAATGCCATCTAGATTGTAAAAATGGCATTATTAAAATAAGGTGTGCACAGTGTTTACAAAAATCTATTGTGCATGAATTATTTTTCACTGCAACCCAAAATACTACAGCCAGTCAGAGCCGGATGTGGTTCATTGGCACTGATGGTTATCTGAAGCGTAGGTCTTTGTATATATTTCGATCAGTCTGGGCTGTAAGTCACACAGATGTTCAACATCTGATCTCGGTTTCCAAAGCTCTCGTGTGCTAATGCGCTGGTGCAGAACCTTCATGGCACGGCGTCCTAGAAAGTCCCATTACTCATGCGGTTCTCTCTGTGTCATGAGGAGTTTCTGTCCAGTTCTTCTAGAACAGGCTGTTATTAGTCATGCGTGAGTAAGACATGAGTGTATGCGATATCTGCGATAGGACTGTCAGGAGTGAAATCGAGTAGTGGACGTTGGGACGGACGGAACGCTCTATGACTGCTGCATCACCAGCTGTTTCCTGACCCCCCTCATCTGGTCCGCATACCAGTCCCATGAAAAATGTGCTCCCCATTAGCAGCGGATGAGTGGAGCTCATGAACAGGGTCAGGCAGAACCGCAAAGACCCCCGTGTGCCTACATGATCTGCTGCGCTGATTCACAAACACACAAAACACTTCAGAAAGTACATCTTTGAGTGTGTGGTTCCTTCAAAGGCACAATACAGAAGACCATTACTGATCAACTAGGCAGCAGATAAGCTATGTAAATGCCTATAGCTAATAGCTCATTTGCTGCATTTGTCCGCAGTGCTATTATTTAATTCAGAATTTTGCACTACATTTAGTTGGCTTTGCTCAATGACAAAGTTGAATCTAATAAAAAAAAATAATTATTAATTAATTAATTCTGTCATTTATTCATCCATTCAGTCATTCATTTATCCATTTGGTTGTTCATTCATTCTGTCATTTATTCGTTCATTCATTAGATCATTCATTCATTCGGTCATTTATTCGTTCATTCATTAGTTTGTTAGATCATTCATTCGTTCATTCATTAGGTCATTCATTCATTGGGTCATTCATTCATTAGTTCGTTAGATCATTCATTCATTAGGCCATTCATTCATTAGGTCATGTATTCATTCAATAGGTCATTCATTCATTCATTAGATCATTCATTCATTAGTTCGTTAGATCATTCATTCATTCATTCATTCATTAGGTCATTCATTCATTGGGTCATTCATTCATTCATTCATTCATTAGATCATTCATTCATTAGTTCGTTAGATCATTCATTCATTAGGTCATTCATTCATTAGGTCATGTATTCATTCAATAGGTCATTCATTCATTCATTCATTCATTAGATCATTCATTCATTAGTTCGTTAGATCATTCATTCATTCATTCATTGGGTCATTCATTCGTTCATTCACTAGATCATTCATTAGATCATTCATTCATTGGGTCATTTATTCGTTCATTCACTAGATCATTCATTAGATCATTCATTCATTCATTCATTCATTCGTTCATCCAATTAGTCATTCATTTATCCATTTGGTCGTTCATCCATTCATTCATTCATTAGATCATTCATTCATTCATTCATTCATTGGGTCATTCATTCAATAGGTCATTCATTTGTTCATTCATTCATTCATTAGATCATTCATTCATTGGGTCATTCATTCGTTCATTTACTAGATCATTCATTAGATCATTCATTAAATCATTCATTCATTTGTTAGATCATTCATTCATTAGGTCATGTATTCATTCAATAGGTCATTCATTTGTTCATTCATTCATTCATTCACTCAGTCATTCATTAGATCATTCATTAATTCATTTGTTAGATCATTCATTCATTGGGTCATTCATTCGTTCATTCACTAGATCATTCATTAGATCATTCATTCGTTCATTCACTCAGTCATTCATTAGATCATTCATTCATTTGTTAGATCATTCATTCATTAGGTCATTCATTCATTAGGTCATGTATTCATTCAATAGGTCATTCATTTGTTCATTCATTCGTTCATTCACTCAGTAATTCATTAGATCATTCATTCATTCATTCATTCATTCATTTGTTCATTCACTCAGTCATTCATTAGATCATTCATTCATTTGTTAGATCATTCATTCATTCATTCATTGGGTCATTCATTCATTAGGTCATTCATTCATTAGATCATGTATTCATTCACTAGATCATTCATTCATTTGGACATTCATTTGTTCATTCACTCAGTCATTCATTAGATCATTCATTCATTTGTTAGATCATTCATTCATTGGGTCATTCATTCATTAGGTCATTCATTCATTAGGTCATGTATTCATTCACTAGATCATTCATTCATTAGATCATTAATTCATTAGATCATTCATTCATTAGTTCGTTAGATCATTCATTAGGCCATTCATTCATTAGGTCATGTATTCATTCAATAGGTCATTCATTCATTCATTCATTCATTCATTCATTAGTTCGTTAGATCATTCATTCATTAGGTCATTCATTCATTAGGTCATGTATTCATTCAATAGGTCGGTCATTCATTTATTCATTCATTCAATAGGTCGGTCATTCATTCATTCATTCATTCATTAGATCATTCATTCATTAGTTCGTTAGATCATTCATTCATTCATTCATTCATTAGGTCATTCATTCATTAGGTCATGTATTCATTCAATAGGTCATTCATTCATTCATTCATTCATTAGATAATTCATTCATTAGTTCGTTAGATCATTCATTCATTCATTCATTGGGTCATTCATTCGTTCATTCACTAGATCATTCATTAGATCATTCATTCATTGGGTCATTTATTCGTTTATTCACTAGATCATTCATTAGATCATTCATTCATTCATTCATTCGTTCATCCAATTAGTCATTCATTTATCCATTTGGTCGTTCATCCATTCATTCATTCATTAGATCATTCATTCATTCATTCATTGGGTCATTCATTCAATAGGTCATTCATTTGTTCATGCATTCACTCAGTCATTTATTAGATCATTCATTCATTGGGTCATTCATTCGTTCATTTACTAGATCATTCATTAGATCATTCATTAAATCATTCATTCATTTGTTAGATCATTCATTCATTAGGTCATGTATTCATTCAATAGGTCATTCATTTGTTCATTCATTCGTTCATTCACTCAGTCATTCATTAGATCATTCATTCATTCATTTGTTAGATCATTCATTCATTGGGTCATTCATTCGTTCATTCACTAGATCATTCATTAGATCATTCATTCGTTCATTCACTCAGTCATTCATTAGATCATTCATTCATTTGTTAGATCATTCATTCATTCATTCATTCATTCATTGGGTCATTCATTCATTAGGTCATTCATTCATTCACTAGATCATTCATTCATTTGGACATTCATTTGTTCATTCACTCAGTCATTCATTAGATCATTCATTCATTTGTTAGATCATTCATTCATTGGGTCATTCATTCATTAGGTCATTCATTCATTAGGTCATGTATTCATTCAATAGGTCATTCATTTGTTCATTCATTCGTTCATTCACTCAGTAATTCATTAGATCATTCATTCATTCATTCATTCATTCATTTGTTCATTCACTCAGTCATTCATTAGATCATTCATTCATTTGTTAGATCATTCATTCATTCATTCATTCATTGGGTCATTCATTCATTAGGTCATTCATTCATTAGATCATGTATTCATTCACTAGATCATTCATTCATTTGGACATTCATTTGTTCATTCACTCAGTCATTCATTAGATCATTCATTCATTTGTTAGATCATTCATTCATTGGGTCATTCATTCATTAGGTCATTCATTCATTAGGTCATGTATTCATTCACTAGATCATTCATTCATTAGATCATTCATTCGTTCATTCACTCAGTCATTCATTAGATCATTCATTCATTCATTCATTTGTTAGATCATTCATTCATTGGGTCATTCATTCGTTCATTCACTAGATCCTTCATTAGATCATTCATTCATTCATTCATTCATTTGTTAGATCATTCATTCATTGGGTCATTCATTCGTTCATTCACTAGATCCTTCATTAGATCATTCATTCATTCACTCAGTCATTCATTTGTTAGATCATTCATTCATTCATTCATTGGGTCATTCATTCGTTCATTCACTAGATCATTCATTCATTCGTTCGTTAAATCATTCATTCATTGGG
This sequence comes from Rhinogobio ventralis, assembly GCA_039654625.1. Classification (NCBI taxonomy): domain Eukaryota; kingdom Metazoa; phylum Chordata; class Actinopteri; order Cypriniformes; family Gobionidae; genus Rhinogobio; species Rhinogobio ventralis. Next base: position 32,299,145 of record CM077198.1, read on the forward strand.
TCATTCATTCATTAGATCTTTCATTCATTCATTCGTTAAATCATTCATTCATTGGGTCATTCATTCATTAGATCTTTCATTCATTCATTCGTTAGATCATTCATTCATTCATTGGGTCATTCAGTCATTCTGTCATTCATTAGATCATTAATTTGTTCATTCACTAGATCATTCATTCATTTGTTAGATCATTCATTCATTGGGTCATTCATTCGTTCATTCACTAGATCATTCATTCATTCGTTCGTTAAATCATTCATTCATTGGGTCATTCATTCATTAGATCTTTCATTCATTCATTCGTTAAATCATTCATGCAGAAAGAAAGACAGATGATGCTATCTTCATCAGTCTAAATGAGCTGCATTTCTGTCTTCTCTCTGCACTCAGTCCAAGTCAAACAGAGACACAGGGAGACAGTGTTGGGTTCAACTGGAAAAACTGGCTTAGCAGACCAAAGAAAATATTATCAGACCTTTAGATAACTAGTTCTCTTTAAGACAGAACACTGTGTGTGTGTGTGTGTGTGTGTGTGTGATTGTGTGTTTGCATTGGCAGTGTTTGTGTGCATGACTGTTTGTGTTGTTTTTTCGTTACTTCACTGCAATGCAAAGTTTTTCTGTTTCCATGTCCACTTCTGCTGATTGTTGAGATCAATCCAGCAGAGCTTTTTGGATATTCCTATGCAAATGCTTGTAGCTACACAAGTTTGATTTCATGCTACATTAATAAATGTGTCCGACCATGTTCTCAGTGTTGCCACAAGGAGCATTATAGATGTGTGTAAACTTCTACGGTCAGTTTAGAAACTACAGTCATGGCAAAGTTATTTAAAGTTAGTTAAACCTTTGATATGTTTATATCTATCTTCTTGAATAATAACACATTCAGTTTAAAGCAACAGAAAACATTATCACCCACTTGAGTTCTAAAGTTTGCTACTGTGACAATAATGCAATAGCTATGTTTTCATCCAAATATGCAAATTAAACTTTTACAAAAATTGAAATATCACATAAACCATTTGCAAATAAAGCACAGTTTCCATCCCATGTGTTCCCACTTCCTGGGAAACTGCTGCAAAGTATTATTGCTACATGATAAATTAATTGCGTCTCAGAGCACGCAGATGAAATGTAATAATAAATGCTGTCATGTTATGTTGTTTGGGAATGCAATTGTGTGAAGAAGCTCTGGGAGGTTATTATACCAAATCATTCTGATGTCAAACTTTGGATTGAGCATTTCAGAATAACTGAAACAATATTTGAGATGGTGTGCGATGAGATCGGTCCGCTGGTTAGTCCAGTTATCCAATCTGTTAAGTCAGTCATGTAAGTTTTTTTTGTTGTTGTTCCTTGTACATCCAGGAATTTATTCGATTTAAATGCGTTTCCATCATAGTTTTCTTACAAAAAAACCCCAAAACAATTATCCACTTCAGTTGTGTGCATACATTTTATGCACGTTTTAAGATTTTATGCACATCTTGGTATTTTCATCTAGTCTTTTTTAAATATGTAAAAATACATGAATGGAAACGGCTAGTAATGCACATTAAGTATTATTATGAGATTGCACACTTGCAGAGTGTTGAGTAGTCATTTGTGTCTGTGTACATGTGTCGAGTGTGTTTTTGGTCTTAAGCTCATCATCTCTCCATCACCACAGGAATGCTACAGCCACTTCCTCATCCTTCATTTCCTTTCCTTCTCTGTCGCTCTGATAGCAGGCTGGTTGAACTGAGTCTGAGTTTGAGCTGTAATCATTTAAACCCGTCTCTCTCTTTGAGTGTTTCTGATGTGGGGGTGTTTGACGGGTTGTTTGGAGGGATGGGGTTTAGTTTGAAGAGTTCATGTTTTTGACTGTAATTGTGGACTGTATTACAGGGTTTCCACGGGGTCTTAAAAAGAAAAGAAAAAAAGTAAAATTTCAAAATCAAAATTTTAGGCCTTAAAAAGTCTTAAATTCGCTGATGTTCTAGGTCTTAAATCATTTTAAACAGGTCTTAATTAGGGTGTGCACGAATATTCGATCTGTAATTAATATTCAAAAAATAAAAAGACTATTCGAATTTTACTACGTTGCTTTGCTGGCCGTAAATGCAGGGAATCCATGATAAATCCCACTAAAACTCGCAGTTATAACTAACTTCACTGGGTGGAGCATGTAAAGTTGATTGTATTTGATAACATAATGTCGTAATGTCGTCGTCTGCCTCGCGATGTTTGGAATAGAAAATTATCTTACAAAATGGAGTTACTTTTGATAAAAATTAATTAATGAATCTGAGTTATCATAATATCACGACCCCAATGAGAAATCACATGAAATCCAAACCAGTCGAATGAGGAAAGTCAAAATGATCTCGAGACATATGCTTCCTTTTAAGTTTCGTCGAGGGTTTAAGAACAGAAAATACAAAGTGCTGTTAGAAACTTCACTTAACACCGTTATCTTTGTGTCTCTGCAACGTCTGTCAGCGGGGCATGTTTTCTCACCCGAGAATATCATCCACGTGATATTATTGTTTTTCTCAACATGAAAATGGGAAACAATATAAACATGATAACCGTATACCAACTCGAGTGTATATGTATGTTCAGTCTGCTTTTTAGCGGGTTTTTTTCCGCTCGCGCTGCTTGAGCTTATAATGCTTCTGTTCTTTAGGCATATTTTTTTTTTTTACACATACTGTTTAATGTTTTGAACTAAAAGAAAACCTTAAGATATAACGTAAGCGTGTTGTGTATATTGCCTAATCGTAAGCTTGTTTAGAAATGGTGACGACAACTTGATGAATAAAAACGTCTTTCTCATTTTCGCAAAATAACGTCATTTAAATAAACAAATATTCAAATACAATATTTTTGAAAAATGCCCATCCCTAGTTTGAATTTCCCTATTTCCATCCACTACCTCTATTGCTCATTGAAATGCTCCCACAGCGCTTGTGTGTGTGTGTGTGTGTGTGTGTGGGTTTGTTTGTTTTTTATTCCGGGGTGTTGTAGTTCTTTCTTTTTCGCTAGTCCAGATATAATTCGCTGTATTACGACTGCAAATGAGACCAAATGCATCATGTATTACAGCCAGTCTCTTTCTGATTGTACACATAAAACGGATTTTATTCTTCAGCTAGATCTCCAGTTCTTCCAGTTCCGCGATTGTGGGAGCAAAGGCGAATCATTCAATTTTACACCTGCCGTCTCGCATAAGCGCCAAGGACCGGGCAAAGCGATTACGCAAGGTGGATGAATGACCAAATAAAATGTATGACAGCACTAAAAAAGAGTTATTAAAATCGAACTCAATTCGGTACTGACACACGGACTGATGTCAGATACTGAATGTGTTCTATTTAGGCTTATTGCCCTTGAACGATCAAATACACATATAATTATGCCAATGTCCATATTGGTGGTTATGTCTTGAACAAGATTGGGAGACGTTTGTCAGTATTGGATCTGCGCATTACTGTAGGTCTTAAAGTGAAAGCAATCTAATATAGCGTATGCCCAGTCCTGTCTGTGTCGTTAATGTTAACCAAACAACAACGACGGGGAAAAAAACAGTACTTTTGTTTATAAGTTATTATACTTATTACTTATTTTATTACTGACTGTTTACTTGATTACTTAATTACTTATATTAAAGAAAATTACCTTTCATGTAGTGTGTAACAGTTCTAAGTGAATGAAAAAAAAGTTTTAAATCTGAAAGTGCAGCGTATATAAGGTTATTGTCTCTCAAAAGTAAGAGTTGACTCTGAGCCAATTAAACAAATAGTTTTTCAAACGAGTCGCAAGCCGTTTCGTTGTGACGTCAAGACGAAACATTAGCATATTGACCGTTCACTTATTGCGCATTCATGCTGCGAAGAGACCAGGGAAAAACATGAACCACCTCAAAAACACTGCAGCGGATACTGGATAGCATCATGTCAGGAAGACCCTGTGCTCGACAATGTGTTTATTGTGTTTCATATCACAACCGGCTAACCGGCTAACTAACGTTATTACTGTCTTACTGAAATACTACTGTAAATCAGCTGTGGGCTGCAGTATTACCTAAAACTGTGTCTATTAATACAGATTGTCTGTCATTCTTAATACTTTGAGTAAAGATAAAGGATGGAGGAAGACTTGTTTTGCAAACGTTAATGTTTACATCAGCTGGGCTAACGTATGGACTGTAATTGATACAGTTCCCACATGTGCACCGCAATACACACACAGGTTTGTTGATGGACATACACTTGTTAATGCTGATGGTGAGGAATTACAGTTAAAACATCTCGTATGTACCTCAAACTGAGTAGCATCACTGAGAAACGTCCTGCTCAAGGTTCGGATTGAAAAATGTGTTCTTCCAATGTTTCATAATCGATTCGGACTCATGCTGGGATTGGTGCAAAATCAACGTCTTCATTACTGCCTTTAAAGTGTGTACTATCGCTGAGCTTTAGGAACAGGAAGCCTCCAGAACGAAGCTGATGATCAGTTATGGTAATTGGCGTTTGTTTCCGAAAAATACGCGCTGTACGCAGTAGACCAGTCACAACAGACTGGGTCATCTGACCGAGCAGAGCAGGCACGTAGAAAGGAGGGATTTAGAGAGACAAATTCATCGGTTGAGTCGTTTGCGAATAATTGAACATTGTGGTGATTCAGAACTAACAGATGGTAACATTGTCTTATGTGATGTTCAACACACAAGTTTAAATCTCAGAAAATTTATTTGGTTTAGGGTTTCATGACCCAGGTCTTAAAAAGTCTTTGGCTTTTTGAGTCATTGTTTAGTGGTGTTTACTAAGGCAAGCATCACTTGTTGGTCATAGTTACGGTTGGTGTTTTGTAAAAACCTTGTTTTAATAAAACGATATTCACCTGCTGGACCATAAAACGGGTCGGAAAAAATCCCACAGATGTACACTGAAAGAGAGATGCAAGCCACATCTACAGACCAGAAGATCACAGAGACTAGAGACGGTGCAGGATTCATTTCAGGCAAGACAATTAGAAACCACCTAATGACCACTCAGAACACCTTAGCAATTTCCTAACAACTCCCTAGCAACCACCTACAAAAGTTTAACATCATGATGGTGAGTTTTGCTTAGTCGAGTGTCACTGTGTTATATTGATATTTTTCTTAAGAAAATATAAAAGCAAAGTTTTCAAGACAAACTTTAAATGTTGGTTTGACAAAGCCTTGATTTAAAAGTTAGAATGATAGGAAGGCAGGCAGACAGGAAGACAAACAGGCAAGCAGACAAACAAAAAGGCAGACAGACAGACATTAAAACAGACAGACAGACATAAAGGCAGACAGACAGGCAAGAAGGCAAACAGACAGGCAGGCAAGCAGACAGACAAGAAGGCAAACAGACAAGACAGGAAGGCAGGCAGACAAGCAGACAGACATGAAGGCAGGCAAGCAAACTGACGGACAGACATGAAGTCAGGCAAGCAGACAGACAGACAGGAAGGCAGACAGACATACATGAAGGCAGACAGACAGACACAAAGGCAGACAGACAGACAGAGAGGAAGGCAGACAGACATGAAGGCAGACAGACAGACATTAAAACAGACAGACAGACATAAAGACAGACAGGAAGGCAGACAGACAGGCAAGAAGGCAAACAGACAGGCAGGCAAGCAGACAGACAAGAAGGCAAACAGACAAGACAGGAAGGCAGGCAGACAAGCAGACAGACATGAAGGCAGGCAAGCAAACTGACGGACAGACATGAAGTCAGGCAAGCAGACAGACAGACAGGAAGGCAGACAGACATTCATGAAGGCAGACAGACAGACACAAAGGCAGACAGACAGACAGAGAGGAAGGCAGACAGACATGAAGACAGACAGACAGACAGGCAGGCAAGCAGACAGACAAACAGGCAAGAAGGCAGATAGACAGACAGACAAGAAGGCAGATAGACAGGCAGGCAAGCAGGAAGGCCGATAGACAGAAAGACGGGTCTGTGATCTTCAGGAAGCCTCCGGACAGAGCTGAAGTTCAGTTATGGTAACGGGCATTTGTTTTTGACGTGCGCTGTAAACCAATCACAACAGACTGGGCCATCTGGCCAATCAGAGCAGAGTATGCTCACGGAAAGGAGGCATTAAGAGAGGCTGATTCATCCATCGAGTCAGTTTGAGAATCATTGAACACTGTGGTGATGTGCAGTGTATTTTATGAGAAAATGAAAGTGTTTTTTTGACCTTTGAAGTATGTAAACCTGTTGTTGGAGACAAACAAAATTAGGAAACTTTAAAATAGCATAATAGGGGCCCTTTAAAATAATACGGCAAATACTCTCCTGTCAGTCAAAAACATAGAGCTACTGACGCTGTTAGACGTTGTGTTGTAGTGCTTTATCGTGCTCTTAATGGCTTCAACGGCTGTGTTTGGGAAAGGGTCTGAAACTCCAGATGTGGCCAATAGCTTTAGGCTGCAGTTTTTCTTGGTTCCTCGGCATCCGGAACGGAACTTTCTGGCATTCTCTGGTGACATCTCTCTGGCTCCGAGTCACTCGAAGGCTGCCTGAAAAGTTATAAACATGACCATAAAGTCAAAATTTTGCAGTGCTTTGGAGAATTACGAGAAACCGGGAGAAAAAAAGAGGCGAACTTTAACTTGTGGAGTCGCCTGTTTAATGTGGGATGTTTCTAAATGCTTTTTTTCCATAACAATTCATCCTTAATGAGTTGAGAGGAGAGAACGGTTAATGTAAGTGATGCTGCCTCCCACATGAAACGCACTCACTGCTCCTCCTCGCCACACTTATTTCAGCACTCCTCACAGACGCTTTTACAAACCAGCAGATAGAAACCGCAGACATGCCGTCAGCGTATACATCGGGAATAAAATTGGTGTAGAAACAATTTTCACTCCGAAATTGCTATTAAATTTCACAATTAATGACAAAAAAATTACAAGTAATGCATTGAATTAAACATGAAATTATGAAGTATTTATAGAATTTTCTTGTAAAACATATTCTAATAATCCTTTGAAAAATATGTTTTTACAGTGTACATCAGTACGGCATAAAAACAAACCTGACAGCTGACTGAATTCAGAGTATCTTGCCAGAATTACCATAATTATGAGACAACAACTCAAATATTTTCAATATTTTATAACTTGTTGATCTGTGAGAAGGAAGTATGAAACAGAGAAATCAGTCCTTAAAAGATCATTTCAGTAATTTGAGCGTAATTTGGTAGGTCAGTCATATTTAGAAAGAAAATAAAAAGTGAGAATACAGATGGTTGTTAGAGAGTGATGTCACTACATTATATATTTTACATGCTTTGAAATGAAAACATTGGAGCCCCATCATTCAGCAATCTTGAATAATCCAACCTATGAACTTTGACACGGAAAGAAGAAAATCCTGCAGGTCTGCTGAAACTGTGTGCGAGTTGGTTGTTTTCATTTTCATACACTCTTAAAGGGGTTATGACATGGATTTTACCTTAAGGTTCACTTATAATGGTAATAAAGTTTTTTTTGCACACACAAAAAAACTAATATTTGCAGAAAAACTATTATTTTCAACCTTCATTCTGACACTGTCTGCTAGTATTTTTTGGAAAAACAAAATGCTCCGAATAAACATATAATCCTCCGACGCGATCGGGGACGCCATTAAAATATACTATCCACTTGTTTCCGACACTGGTATCCTTCTGAAGTCTGAACAGAGACACAAACGAGCTGTTTAAACTGGACAACATCACCGCAAACATCCTTTAACTCTTCCATTTGTCCTGTTGTCGACATACTCAAGTCGAGTATGCCAGAAACTGAACACACATCTGTATACTGTATCCAGTGTAGAGAGCATCACTGATTATAATGGGTTCTATTTTTCTTTTGATCCGATGCAACACACATCTAATGTAGGTAAATGTCAGCTGTTATGCGACTGAATGCCAGTGGGCAGGGCCTATGTGAGATGACGTAAACCTATTCGTCGATGTCTTGCTCTGGAGGCAGTAATATGCAAATGTGACGTCATAGATCAAAACGAGCTGTTTTTGGGCCTTAAATAAAAAATGCTTTGTATATAATGAGGAGAATGTTTCAAGTTATGAAACTTACAGGATGTTTTAATGGTACAAAGACCTCTTATATGTCAAAAGATCAAGGCAAATTTGATTTCTCGTATCATGAACCCTTTCAACAAAAGGTTCTATATAGAACCTTAAAGGATTCTATCAGGTCCTTCATATATAGACCCTTTTAGGGGTATCCATAATGGCATTACTTTATGGATTTAGTTTTGATTAATACATTTTGTTTTAATTTATTTTTAAGCTCATAAACATACTTTATCACTTGATAGTTTGAAATAACCCATTACACATGAAAGTATTATGCCATCATTTATGACATTTCTCCTTATATAGAACTTTTTTGACATAAAGCTTTCTTTAAAATTGAGTCAAGAATCCTAGGATTCTATACAGAATCCCATTGAAAGAGTGTACAGTATGTAGAAGATGAGATCAGCTTACTTGAGTAGTAGACATTATGTCTACTTGGTGTTGACCGAAGTTAAGTAAGAGGGTGATTGGAAAATATTTTGCTGGTCTCTTGTGGTTTTAGGTAGTGGGAAACCAAGTATAACCGTGAAAAAGAGATGAACAGTGTTGGAAGAACAAAGTGAAAGGGCTACAGTCTGTAGAAAAAGGGAAACAGGCAGTAGTAAACAAGTAATACTTGCTGTATAAATAAAATGTTATAGTTCATCCTTTCAGAAATCTCATCTCAGAAATGACAACCGTACCCATCTCTGGTCTTTCTGTTTTCTAGTTTTTTTAATGGGGTCCTATTGTGCTTTTTTACATTTTCAACTGGCTTTAGTGTGTTTGAGCATGAAAAAGGTCTGCAAAGTTACAAAGCACTCTGAGGGAAGTTATTCTTTATATCAGTGCGCACTGTTTCTGAACTCCCTGAAATGCCTCAATTGTTCTTCTGGGAACGAACACGTCACAATATTCCTTATTTAAATAATTCCCACATGGTTGAGTTAGTTAGTAGTGCGTTGAAACTCACGGTTAAGGTAAGGGCTCTGACATTTCCAAAACACGCTCGAAGCGGTTGACCAATCACAACACACTGGTCCAGCCGACCAATCAGAGCACACTGCAGTTTTTGGAAGGAGGGGCTTCATAGAGACAGGAACTAAACAAAGCGTTACTAATGAAGTGGGAAGAGAGGAGCTGCAACAATGTCAAATATGTGTAAAATATTGTTTTTGTTGTTTTTTAACATTCAAGCATGAAAACATATTCTAGTACAAAAAATCAAGACTTTAAAAAAGGGCATAATAGGTTCCCTTTAAAACATCAGGGCAACTTTAAAACAAATTTAGGTTTGTCAATTCAGCATTGAGTGGTTTATTTCTTTTATAAAACACCAATATTCAATAAATATGTTGGTAACACTTTACAATAAGATCCCATTAGTTAATGGTTGTTAATGCACTAGCTAAATGTTTATTGTTGGTTAATGTTAGCTCAGGTCCATTAAATAATATTAACATATACAACTTTTTCAACTAATTCTGTTATCTAATGTTAGCAAATGGAACTAAAGTGTTACCATAATTATTATTATAATAACTAACAATCTTCAGCCACAGCCAGTTATTGTAATTAGTTTAACTGTAAACTGTGTATAGATGCAGTCTTCAAAGATAGTGTTCAAAGACAATCTATATGAATGAATTAATGATTTGTGTATTCTGTGATATTATTAATATTGATTTTAGATTTAAATATAGATCTGCGGATACTAGTGCATGTATTTGTTAATTTACAACAGATTTAAATGTGATTTATCCAGTCAGACATTAGAGCCGAAACAGTCTGTTTAATAAAACAGCTTGAAATGGGAGTGGATGTTGTTTTGGACAGTGCGAAACTGTGCTGGGAATGCTTTGTTTTTATGTTGGAAATCACACAAATGTTTTCAACAATGTGAGGGTTAGTTATGATGATAGAATTTTTTGGTGAATATGAACCTTTTAAATGGATGGAGGCAATCGGTTTCCTCAACTGAAATGAGTTATCCTAACTTGTTGGGTTTTACAGTGTAGTGTAGTTTGCTTCATATTAAGGATCTTAACAAGATTCAACTAAGATTGCAAATTTGAGGTTTTTGTCTTTGTTTTCCATTGTAAAGTTATGATATCTCTGCAAACTCCCTCATGAAGTGTTTTGTTGTTCCCTGAGGGAGTTGATGGGGGTTTGGGGATCAACATCACCGTCTCATCATCCCAGGGGAAAGCAGGGATAGAAAAAAGAAACGTTTATTTTAACAGGGACATACTGGATCAGTTTTCCCACAGCCTGTGCCAAAAGTTTAGCTCTGGGAGGGCTGATCCTAAAGCAGCGCCCACCTTTAATAATCGCTAATCGAGAACAGGAAGACGGGATGAGAGTTACGAATGTGTGTGCACGTGTAGGAGCTGGCCGTCTTCCAGACAGATAACATCTCTGTGTTTGGCCCAAGACCATGCTGCTTTTTTCATAGCTAGCGATAAGAGCCTGTGAATCTTTTGTACTATAAGATTAGATGTGATGAATGGTTTGGGGTCAGTCCTCTCGCTGTGGGATTTACTGCCAGTGTTCCTAGAGAGGGTGAAGTCCTCTTGAAGAACATTAGAGCTCCATAGGCTTAATGTATGTGCTGGTCATTGAATCTGCTGACTCCGTCTTAAAGGTGTTTGCTCTGAGGAAGATGTTAAGAGGTGTAAAAAGAACTGAGAAACTGTGTTTAAGTTTAAGTCACACTGAAATTAAAATTCTAAATCAATATATATTTTTAAAATGGAATATTGCAGAGTTTATTATAAATTAAAGTGCAGATACTTCGTCAAACATTTTTGTTAATTAAAAGTCTTAAGTACTTATCCAAAAACATTGAGTGAAAATAAAAAAGTTTCCAATTAAATTGTACTTAAGTTAAACATTTATTTTGAAACTGAGATTTTCTTATTTTGATTCATGCTATGGCTAAAGCAACTCCCTAGCAACAACCCAAAACACCATAGCAACACCCTAGCAACTGCTTAGCATCATGCTATCAACCCAAAAATAGCATAGGAATTGGCAAGCAATGCTCTAGCAACCACCCAATGTCAAACAACCACTCAGAAAACTTTGGCTACTGCATAGCAACACCCTGGCAACCATCTAGAACACAAGTAAGAAAGGCTTTATTTATATAACAGCTTTTTATTACAGTGTTAACAATGTTATGTAGGCATTCACAGGAAATAAATAAACAGACAACAGAAAAATGCATAGATAAAAAAAATCCTCAAGGAATGGCTCTAGTGGTACTCTTTAAAAGTGCATAGTTCCCATAATGTGGTTCTGTTGTAATGTGATGTCTCATCACCACACGGAGGTGACAGCAACACACACAGTGTGTTTCGCAACATTTAAAGAGCTCCGGCTGTCCAAGGGGGATTTTCAGATGGTTTTATTCAAGTGTGTGCGCGTTATTCCTGGTCCTGGTCTGCATGTCTCTCACACACCCACGCTAAATCTATACACATGTTCCCGAACACACACAGGAAGTAGGAGGCCCTGCAGCTGAATGCAAAGAACAACATCTAAAATTGTTTCTTTTCTCAGTGCCTTTGTTTTTCTTTTCTTCAAGGCTGTGTATGTTTCCCAGGAGCCCATACAGAAGAACAGACAGCAGTTTGGGTGACTTTTCTCCCCCCCTCAAACTGGCTCCCACATCATCAGTGCGGCGCTGCCAGATGTTTAAGGAAAACAATCTCCCGTATAAAGATAATCCCAGCAGAGACGAGCAGCTCGGGGGTAGTTTATATGGGTGCAAGAATGATGGTCCTTGGGGAAGCCGTGTGACGTCTGGTGGGAATTCTGGGATGTATCTGTTGTGTGACAAAATGACACGTTTGAGAGTGTTAGCAGGAGATCGGGATGCTGGGAAGGGTCAGACGAGCACACCATTCCCATCCTAACACCCACACACACACACTCTAAAGACACTACATCTGTTTATATTAAGTAAACCAATATATCATATGATAGAGCTATTAGACTCAACCATCACTATAACTAGTGTTCACTATGACTAGATTCTCGAGTTCAGACTGTAAGAAAGTACCTAGCAACCACCCGGAATGCCTTAGAAACCACATAGCAAAACTGTAAAATGCTTACAGCGTCTTAGAAGCTGCATAGAAATGCCTTGGTAACCACCCATAATATCTTTAAAACTGTGTTACAACACTCTAAAATGCTTAGAAAGCCTTTGCAACTGCATAGCAATTCACTGGCAACCACCCAGAACACATTAGAAACCTCATAGCAACACTATAAAATGCTTAGAATCCCTTAATAACTGCATAGCAACACCCTGGCATCCAACAAGAACACCTTAAAACTGCACAGCAACACTCTAAATTGCTTAAAACACTTTAGAACATGCATAGTAATGCCCTGGCAACCACCCAGAACACATTAGAAACCTCATAGAAACACTATAAAATGCTTAGAATTCCTTAGCAACTGCATAGCAAGTCCCTGACATCCAACCAGAACACCTTAAAACCACACTGCAACAGTCTAAAATGCTTAGAACATCGTAGCATAAGCGTAGCAACCCCCTGGCATCACCCAAAACACCTTAAAAAACTGCATAGCAACACTCTAAATTGCTTAGAACACTTTAGCGCATGCATTGCAACACCCTGGTAACCAACCAGAACACCTTAAAACCACACCGCAACACTCTAAAATGCTTAGAACACTTAAGCACATGCATAGTAACGCCCTGGCAATCACCCAGAGACACATAGCAGCACTATAAAATGCTTAGAATTCCTTATCAACTGCATAGCAACACCCTGGCAACTACCCAGGCAACTACCCAAAACAGTTCTACTGTGATCTCACCTGCATTCATAAAGGATTTCTGCCATGTTGTATAGCTGGTGTTTCTTTCATACATGTTAGTTTAATGAAGTCATCAGTACCAGACAAGGGTGGACCACAGTGATTTCTCTTGTATTCTGTAGAATAATTGTTTTTGCATCAGCTCTTTTCAGTGACCTGATGGCTTCTGCATGAGTCTCTGGTCTCTGACGCAGGTTGGCCACAGTGAAGCTTTTCTAGAGCCCAGAGAGACGTTAGCATGAAAAAGAGCCCGTTCTGACATGGACCTCAGCCTCATTTTGTCCTCTCTCTCTTTCCTTCAGAGCTACCGTTCTTTAGTCTTTCATATTCTTCTTCTCCTTCTGTGTTTTTTAGCCAGTCTTTCTCTCTCTCGCCCTCTGAAAGGGTTTGATTCAGAGCTCTTTTCATTGCTGAGCTCCTTGGCAGCAAAATATTCCACCGTATTCATCTCGTCTTTTTTCAGATGTTATGTTTTTTTCTGGTGCTCTTGGTCTCGCTACAGCTTTCCGAGGATTCAGCACATTATAAAACTAGAAAAGTAACGGCAGCTCACAGACCTGATGCTTCTCATTTTGGCCTATTTTTATTTTCATTTACTGTTTGATTCCTTCAAAATAGTCTTATGCATCTTCAGAAGGATTTAAATGGTTCATTGACAATCATGTGTATGTGTAAGCATGACTCCTGGGGTCTCTGTATGCATCCCCTGTGTATCGGAGATCATGAGAAAGTTTCCAAGTCTTTTCTGGGAATACACACTGAACAAACTCCTCCTAAAGCAACTATAACAGCACTCAAGGCTCCTTGTTCTCTTCTGTATGTCACTCCTGAGGGACCAGCAGCATTTTATGAAGTAGTTTTTTCCTCTGGCAGTATATTAGTGACGAGAGAGTCTTAATGGGCATCTCGCAGGATATGTGTGGGATGGTTGATTTTGATTGCTCCGGTGAGATAGTGATGATAGTTTTAAGAGACACAACAGCACTTTATTACTTATTGCCTGGTTGGAAAATGTTTTCCATATAAAGTGTATGTTTTAAATTGTATTAGACCTAACAGTTGAAAAGTAGAATAAACAAATATACTGCACGAGTATGCAAATATATTCAAGTTTATGAAGGCAAAAAGTAATATTTTCTTCCTGAAATCTGTTTTATTTTATAAAGCAACACTTGAGAACTTTGTGTGTAATTGTGTGGCTAAAAATACCTATGATTAGATCACCCTACCAAACATCCTTTACGAGTTAAGAACATTTCTCCAGAGTTACGCATTTCACTCTTTTTCCAGCGACTCCCTCGAAGGATTCCTCCTCCGCTTTTTTTGCCCTCCGCCTCTTCTCAGTGATATGTTCTTCCGCCCTCTCTGGTTTTTCCCACCCTGGTTTTGCACCCAGTGATCGAGCCTTAACTGTTTCCAGACCTCCAAATCACCCACCCCCACCCCACCCATCCATCCATCCATTTCCACCCACAACAACCCCATCCGATCAACCCTAGTGTTTACTTACTCACTCATACACACACACACACACACACACACACCCTGGTGGATTTGGATCATTGTGACCTCTGACCTCTATGACTGACCCCATGAACACCTTAAAAGGGATCAGATCTCTCATAATTAGACAGATCCTGAAACTTTAATGTTTATTTGTGTTTTCAGATGCACTGAAAGATACTTGCAGGCTTTCTATAAATAAATAGTGCTAAAGTCTTAAATTTCTCAGTTTATCAAGTTCCCCAGTCATCTTTGTTAGTGGGGTAAGTCAGTCCTTACTAGTACTATTGCAGAGGTATGATGTGATCAAACCAAAGTATTCAAGTTAAGTGTGTATGTCACCCTGCAGCATTTGTGTTTGAATGATTTTTATTTATTTTATTTTATATTTATTTTTTATTATTTTATTTAACTTGTTATTGTATTTTATTTATTTTGTTATTTTATTTTTATTTATTTATACATTGATTCATTAGTTCATTCACTCAAACACACATTTTCACATTTATTTATTGATTTTATTTTTTGTTCATTCATTTATTCACTCACATTATTTATTGAATAGCGCATTGATTGATTTACTTCATTCACTCTTGCATGGCTTAATTTTTTGATTCCTTACATTGATTCATTTGTTTATTCATTCAAACATGAATTTATTGATTTACATTAATTTTATTGATCACATTCATTTTTGTTCATTCACACACACATTCAAATATTTTTAGATTTTCACATTGATTGATTGATTCACTCTTGCATTGCTTAATTTTTTGATTCCTTACATTAATGCATTTGTTCATTCACTCACATGTTCATCTGAGTCGCACATTGATTGATTCATTCATTGATTGATTTGATTTGATTGATTGATTGATTCATTCATTCATTCACTCACTCTTGCATTGCTTAATTTTAGTTTGTTTCTTTACTCGTGCACATTCAATTATTGATTCTTAAATTGATTTGTTAATTGTTTATTCATTCAATTTATTTATATTTTGTTATTTTATTTTTTATTTGTTTGTTTATATCTATATAAATTACACATTAATATATTTGTTTTATTAAATTTTTATGAAGCTGTTATGTTGGGAAGCTCATCGTGAATGCAGTAGATGCCAGTGAAAGTGCCGCAGTGAAAAATGCAACAATAACAGCGTTTGTGAAACATGCTTCTGTTTGTGTGCAGTCAGGCATGTGTGTCCCTCTCTGAAGCCTGTGTGAGAAGCGGCCCATGTGTTATTCCACAGCGATGGGCACACAAGCAGCACATCCAGTCAGTTGAATGCAGATATGCAAGAAAATTAAAGATAATGTCATGGAAATATAGTCAGGAACTCTTTGTATATTCTATCATGAGTTTTTAAAAGGACTTCGCTAGAGTAATATGACATACTGAGGAATATTCTCTTTTGTAAAAATAAATGTTGAGGTAAGTTGAGTAAGATTGCTGTTTCCTTTGGCTTTGAGGCGAATCAATTCTGAGTTGTTTTTCCTCCGTCTGCAGAGTCTAAACGTGTCCTGCTCTGGAAGACAGCATGAAGAGTTTCACCATCAGCCGGTTCCAACTGACTGCCATGACAACAGGTAACAGACTAAACAAACCCCAAAATAATGACTTAACTAAATAAAGCCAACCTAAAGCTCAGTGTATTCATGCTCTTCTGTGTTTAATGTACAGAGCTCAAAAAACATTCTTTTATTGCTTATTTGACACTTTTGGTTATTTAAAATGATCCAAATTCCTAAAACACTAACCGATTTGGAAAACGTAATTTATCTAGATTGTCACATGAAGATATATTGTAACTTAAAAAGCTGTTTTAAGGCAAGACAGCTGGTAGATATCATTATGCTTCCCCTGTTGATTAATCACAGTATATTAAGACAAATGCTTTGTATTAAAAGTAGGGCTATCAAGTGATTTACACAATGTGGCGATTCATTAATCGCAAATTAATTGCAGATCATGGCTGAGAATTTACCCCCAAAAGATGATTTAAAGTCATTGTGTTAAATGAGAAAATCATCAAATAGACATTACAAAAACATTATTTTTTATTCAACATTATTTATTACACATAAACCTTTAGGCTTCAACGGCCATGAGGACAAGTAAATGATGACAGAATTTACATTTTTGGGTGAACTATACCTTTAATGGGTTTTTTATTAATATGGAAATATGAATCTTTTTAAAATGAAATGATACTCTAAATAAGAAACTAAAACTGCCAGTAGGTGGCGGTAAGTTTGCTGCGTCCCAATTCGCCTACTTATACTATGCCCTAAAAGTATGTACTCTTTTTGTGAAGAAAAAGTACATGCTTTTGAGTGTGTAGCAGAAGAGTGGACAAGCTTTGGGATATACTACCTCGTCATAAAATAGCGTCTTTAATGGTTGCATTCTGTCGCTTAGTGCACGCATCCTGTCACCGTAAACTGGCATGTCAATCATCTTGCCACAGTTAAAATCCTCCACATTTCATTTTATTTAATTTCATACCATTTCGGAGAGAAATGCAATGGCACGTTGATCTGCAGTCGCGGGTCTTTCATGCGGAGACTCTCCTCATATTAATGTACACTCACCTAAAGGATTATTAGGAACACCTGTTCAATTTCTCATTAATGCAATTATCTAATCAACCAATCACATGGCAGTTGCTTCAATGCATTTAGGGGTGTGGTCCTGGTCAAGACAATCTCCTGAACTCCAAACTGAATGTCAGAATGGGAAAGAAAGGTGATTTAAGCAATTTTGAGCGTGGCATGGTTGTTGATGCCAGACGGGCCGGTCTGAGTATTTCACAATCTGCCCAGTTACTGGGATTTTCCCGCACAACCATTTCTAGAGTTTACAAAAAATGGTGTGAAAAGGGAAAAACATCCAGTATGCGGCAGTCCTGTGGGCGAAAATGCCTTGTTGATGTTAGAGGTCAGAGGAGAATGGGCCGACTGATTCAAGCTGATAGAAGAGCAACTTTGACTGAAATAACCACTCGTTACAACCGAGGTATGCAGCAAAGCATTTGTGAAGCCACAACACGCACAACCTTGAGGCGAATGGGCTACAACAGCAGAAGACCCCACCGGGTACTACTCATCTCCACTACAAATAGGAAAAAGAGGCTACAGTTTGCACAAGCTCACCAAAATTGGACAGTTGAAGACTGGAAAAATGTTGCCTGGTCTGATGAGTCTTGATCTCAGATGGTAGAGTCAGAATTTGGCGTAAACAGTATGAGAACATGGATCCATCATGCCTTGTTACCACTGTGCAGGCTGGTGGTGGTGGTGTAATGGTGTGGGGGATGTTTTCTTGGCACACTTTAGGCCCCTTAGTGCCAATTGGGCATCGTTTAAATGCCACGGCCTACCTGAGCATTGTTTCTGACCATGTCCATCCCTTTATGACCACCATGTACCCATCCTCTGATGGCTACTTCCAGCAGGATAATGCACCATGTCACAAAGCTCGAATCATTTCAAATTGGTTTCTTGAACATAACGATGAGTTCACTGTACTAAAATGGCCCCCACAGTCACCAGATCTCAACCCAATAGAGCATCTTTGGGATGTGGTGGAACGGGAGCTTCGTGCCCTGGATGTGCATCCCACAAATCTCCATCAACTGCAAGATGCTATCCTATCAATATGGGCCAACATTTCTAAAGAATGCTTTCAGCACCTTGTTGAATCAATGCCACGTAGAATTAAGGCAGTTCTGAAGGCGAAAGGGGGTCAAACACAGTATTAGTATGGTGTTCCTAATAATCCTTTAGGTGAGTGTATAATGACGCATTTAAAAATTAATGGCCAAACGAATCTTTATGAAAGTTCACATTGTTGTTGCAGATAAAATAAAATACTGATAACATTTAATAAAATATTTTTTTATCAGCTTAAATGTTAATTATTAGTCACTCAAACCCCTTAATCTAAACCTCTCTACTAGTTTTTAGATTTTCTTTTTTTAGTTTGTAGTTCTGAACTGACTTTTGACATACTCTTTTCAACATACTATGCTTTGGGACACACTTATTTTAATATCACATACTATTTAGGATGGATAGTATGGACATTTGAGTCACTCATTTATTAAATTCGTTCGAACGGCTGATTCATTCAGGAATTAAGTAAATGGCTCTCTTTATGAAAGGGCCATTGAATCATTGGTTGTTTCGCTCTAAACGTGGATTTATTCAGAAACCAAACACCGCTGTTGTGCTCTGGCTTTATAGGTAATATTTTCAATTTTATGAACTGTATATGAACTATGTAGGTTTGGGGCTGGTGTGTTAAATGCATTAAAACGTAATAATTTTAACACATAATTTTTCCCCATAACTAATTAATCAAATTAATGTGTTAAATCGACAGCCCTAGTAAAAAGATTTCTGAAAAGTGATGTTTAAATATCCAAATGATTTAATTAATTTAAAAAAATGCACTAATTTACATACATTTCCGGATGGAAATCTGAACATTGGATAAAGCCAGGTTCAAATTCTTGATCATTTGATCGACATGTTAAAATTAAAGGTTTTTACAGAAGGAAATTTGTAATTCTGAAAAAAATCTATTTTTATCACTCCATAAATCAAAAAATACTGTCAACAGCCAGAAAAAAAAAATAATCACTATGGTTTTAGGAATGTCAATCAGGCGAATGATATATGAACAAACCCCTCTGTAAAACCCTTCAGAATATAGGAAGGAGTAAAACTGAAAAGTTTGGTGTACGTAAAGCTGCTAAAGTGGAGATTTCTAAATCAGTGCAGGAGAAAAAAACTTGCAGCCATTAAAGATAAATATTGTAATTAAAATCTACAAATTAACACTTATTTTGGATGTTTTCTCTCCACTAGTCTGTAGTGTCTTGAAAAAATAGCTACAAAACTTGTTAATCCCAAGATTCTCATGGAGGAACCTGACATGTCTTTTCTCAAAATTATTCCTGCACATCTTGAGTTATTGTAGAGCAGTAGTGAGTGAAGTTTTACTAATCTGAATAGGCTTTATGATAAACGTCACATGAACAACCAGGAAAACTGGCTTGTTGGAGATGGTGTTAAAGTCAGTACGAACTGATGCAATATTTATGGACTTTAAGGCAATCAGCTAATCTAGCTAGTTCTTTTTATTGTTAGAGTTTGATTTGATTTAAATGTCTAAATGTTGGTAAGAAGAAGAAAAACAAAAACTTTAAGATATAAATCTGCATATGTGATGGACATTGGTTATGCTCATCTTTGCTCGCTCCTTTAAAGGCATCCTGGGTAAACGACTCTATACAAAGCACAAGCACATACAAATGACTTGAACCGGAAGTGATGCAACCTGTTTTACAGAATACGAAAGTTATTTGCGCATAACCCCCATGCTGGTTTGCTGGTGTTGTGTGTGCAGGTTTGGTTCTGCTCTGTCTTGGAGGTTCAGGTCTGGAACTCAATCCTGGCATTCCACAGGTCATCCTCTCCATCAACTCCTCCTTCACCATCACCTGCTCCGGCTGGAGTAATGTCACATGGCACTTCAAGCGGGAGGAGAATGTTCCGGTGTTCTACACTGAGATGCGAAGTCCCACCTCCAGTGTTCTCAGTCTGGAGCAGGTGACGTGGAGACACACCGGGGTTTATGTGTGCTCTGAGAACGGGACAGATGATACCAGAGAGGTGACCGTCTTTGTGCCTGGTAAGGACATCAGTGTGTGTTGGTGTTGAACTCACGGAAATATTAAAAATTGGTTCATTAATACTGATAGACTACAAGTAAGGCAAGAAGTTATATTTGAACATTTTAACATTGTTAAATGTTAACATTGAAAACATTGATGTTTTTAGGTAGTTTTAAATGTGATTTTCTCATATTCATTTTGTGTTGTATGTGAATTTTCACTCACATATTCATTTATTTGTTGTTTCATTCACTTGTGCATTTATGTATTTATTCTCACATTGATTTGTTCTCCTCAGCCATACATTAATTTATTGATTGTTACATTGATTCGTTTGATCATTCACTCATGCATTCATTAACTCACTCACACATTTATTTATTGATTCTCACATTGATTCATTTGTTCATTCACTCATGCATTCATTAACTCACTCACACATGTATTTATTGATTCTCACATTGATTCATTTGTTCATTCACTCATGCATTCATTAACTCACTCACACATTCATTTATTGATTCTTACATTGATTCATTTGTTCATTCACTCATGCATTCATTAACTCACTGACACATTCATTTATTGATTCTCACATTGATTCGTTTGTTCATTCACTCAATATTTATTCATTTATCGGCTCTCACATTGATTTGTTTGTTCATTAATTTATTGATTTGCACATTATTTATTCATTCATTCATTCATTTACGCAAAATAATGATCAATGATGCAAACAGAATTCATTTCTGCTGTAAAGCAGCTCTAAAAAGACAATAATGTCATTGTTCAGCTGTCAGTTCAGTTCAGTTCAGTTCAATAACTGTGTAAAGTTCCTCAATTATGAAATGAGTTCAGTTCGGCTATAAAGCAGCTCTGCAGAAAACAGTGATGTCGTCATTCACTCATGTATTGATTCTCACATTGATTTGTTCATTTGTTCACTCACACATTCATGCATTTATTGATTCTGACACTCATGCATTCATTAATTTATTGATTTTTCATTCACTCTCTTGTGCTCTCATTCATTTATTGATTTGTTCGTTCATTCCCTCATGCATTCATTCATTTACACATTGATTCATTAATTCTGTCTTCCTCAGATCCTGAGGTGTGGTTCCTCACAAACGAGCACGACGTGGTGACTAAGACGAGAGAGGAAAGCACAATCCCGTGTCTGGTGACCGACCCGTCGATAAACGTCACGCTGTACGAGCGAGACATAGAGATGGCGGTGGAGGGCTCGTACAACCCCAGCGTTGGCTACACTGCCGCCCTGGAGGACAGAACCTACATATGCAAAGGAGAGCTGAACGGCGAGGAGAAAGAGTCCATTCCATTCTACGTCTTCAGTATTTTTGGTATATTTGCTCAAATGCTCTTTTATACTTTAAAAAGAGTCATTGTTTTGTCTCTAATGTTGCTCAAGAGATTTACTGGAGTTCGCAGTCATGTTCAACTTTGTCTCAGATGTTTCTCAGAAATTAAAACAGACTCAAATGAGTCATTAGTCATCACCAAGTAAGAGTACAGAGCTATAAAATATGAAATACAGAATGAGAAATGATTGAGTGCACATTGAGATCTCTGACTCAATGTGTACAGTTTGAGATTTTAAGACACTTCAGCAAAGGTGTGCTCTCCATTTAATCTCATTGCTCATCTACACTGCAAAATGATTTTCTTACGCCGTATTTTTGTCTTGTTTTCCAGTATAAATATCGAAACATTCTTGTCTGGCTATCACCAGACCAAGCTCAATTTAAGATTGAACATTGGTCTGGGGAGTCTGCTATGTATTTTCTACTGCACAAGAGGCGTGATAAACGAGCATAATTCAAATGACTACGTACGCAATTGGATAGTCCTTCAACCAATCAGACCACAAGAGGCGTGATCAACAAGCAACGACCCATCGCTTCTCTATCGTCATCGTGTTAAACCCGCCAATAGCGTGCCAGGTGGATAAGCCAGTCTGTGATTGGTTACCGCAAAAGTGTAACAGAATCAGTAGAAATGAATGTACAGGTTTCCAGACTGAGTTGCAGGGCGAAATCAAATCGCCAGCAGATCAGGCTGGGTTTACCCAGTCTAGAAACATTCTTAAACAGTCCGTCTTTCGGATGAGACATTAAACCGAGGTCCTGACTTTCTGTGGTCAGTAAAAAACCCATGGCACTTCTTGTAAGGTGTCCTGGCCACATTCCCTCCATTGGCCCTTATCAATCATGGCCTCCTAATAATCCCCATACTTTGAACTGGCTCTATCACTCTCTCTCCTCTCCACCTATAGCTGGTGTGTGGTGAGTGCACTGGCGCCGTTGTACTTTGGCTGCCGTTGCATCATCCAAGTGGATGCTGCACACTGGTAGTGGTTGAGGAGAAATCACCTGATATAATTGTAAAAGCACTTTAGGTATATACAGTAGTACATAGTAAAGCGCTATATAAATTCCTCATTCATTCATTCATTCATTCATTTATTAATTCATTAAATCAAGAAACATTTATTTGGGAAGCAAAAGTAATTAAGATATTAAAGAAATACCCAAAAATGAAAATTCTGTCATTAATTACTCAATCTCATGTCGTTCCAAACCTGCAAGACTTTCGTTCATCTTTGTTACACAAATGAAGATCTTTTTAATGAAATCGGAGAGCTTTCTGTCCCTCCTTTGACAGCAATGCAACTACCACTTTGATACTTGCAAAAGTTCATAATAGTACACATTTTCTGAAGAGATTCGATCGCTTTATATGATGAACAGATTGAATTTAGGCATTTTATTCATATATTAACACTCATCAATGCACACATCAGGTATGGAAAATGGTAGCTCAGGCATGTTCGATTGACGCGCGAGAACCAATGAGGTTCATTCTCGTGTTACGCTGCACGTTTAAGCTTCAGCAAAAAACAATGAGGTTTGTTCTCGCGCATTAAGCAGGTTCAGTTGAGCTTCTGTTTGTGTTCGCTGATCAATGTTTATATGTGAATAAAAGCCTAAATTAAATAAAATCTGTTCATCATATAAAGCGATTGTGTCTCTGAAAATTTTGACTAAACACTCAATTCATATGGATTATTTTTACGATTTCCTTTTACGACAAACTTTTTAAAGCGTCAAAGTGGTAGTTGCATAGCTGTCAATGGAGGGACAGAAAGCTCTCCGATTTCATCAAAAATATCTTCATTTGTGCTCCGAAGATGAACAAGTCTTACGGGTTTGGAACGACATGAGGGTGAGTAAAAAGTCTTGTTTTCTGAAAAACTGATCAAAATTAAGTGAGATTTTGCTTCAAACAAGAACAAATATCTGCCAATGGGGTCAGAAAAATAAAATCGTTTTCCCTTTGAATTAAGTTTTTTTTTTATGACCCCATTGATAGATTTTTTTTTTCTTTTTTTGGACATAAACTCACTTAATTTTGATACATTTTTCAGTAAACAAGACTTAATATCTGAAGTAATTTTGCTTCTCAAGTAAATGAATCTTGATTTAAGAATGTTTAAAAAATTGTACTGGAAAACAAGACAAAAAATGATCAGTGTAATAGAAACGATTGAGATATTTGTGATTTTTTTTTTCTTTCCTATACATGTCTGCTAATGCCTTAATATTACAGACATTTATGACTGTATTTAGCATTCATGTATCAACATTACAGGCGATTATTTGCTAAATGAAGCTGTTCTGAGTTAAAACATTCACCATTTACTTTTCATAGAATTTAGAAGATGGTTAAAAGATAGCCCATGTGTTACACATCTATTCTCCTCCATTATCTGTGTCATCAGTTGATTTGTTTTCTGTCAAACAATAGCCATTTTTGTTCTTTCTTTCGCACACATGTGTTTAGCTCCCGAGGCTCTGGATCCCTACATCAACGCCTCCAAAACGGTCCTGAAACAGGGTGAGGCACTGAACGTTAACTGTACCGTTCACGGCGTGCAACTTGTCTTCTTCACCTGGGACTTTCCCAACAAAGACGTGAGTGGGCTGAAAATAAATTTCTTTGTTTTCATTATTTTTCCGTTCAAGCACTTAGAGCTCCCGTGAGAAGGTCCACATGTTGAAATCCGCTCAAGATGTGCGGCCACACCTCTCCCCAGGCAATCGTCATGAGGAACACGTGTTTTTATTAAGAGCTAAATCAAAAATGATGGGGAAAGAAGTGAAAAGCCAAAAGTTAGTAGCTGTAGTTTATGCACATCAGCAGAATCAATATCACATAATTTTTGAGGATTTTAATATCTAAACATTCTTAAACTCCCCTGTAGTCAATAATTTTATCTCTTAAAGGTACAGTGTGTGAATTAGCGGCATCTACTGGTGAGGTTGTGAATTGTAATCACCCAACCCTCACACCTCCCTTTCGGAGCACATAGAGAAGCTACGGTGGCCGACACAGGACAAAAATGTCATCATCAGACAGTGCTCTGTAGAGAAGTTTGTCCCTTTAGGGCTACTGTAGAAACATGGCAGCCCAAAATGGCTATTTCACTGCAAGGGGACCTGCGGTGTATGTAGGTAGAAATGACTCATTCTAAGGTAATAAAAACATAACGGTTCATTATGTAAAGTCTTTATACACCCCTGAAAACATAGTTATGTATATTATATTGCATTTATGTCAATAGATCCTCATAAATACTACACACTGCACCTTTAAAACTCATCTTTGATTACCAAAATTACATATTTAAAAAATTTTCCACAGCTTTGATCCACTCGGTCAACTTTTACTGTAGTAAACGCTGCACAATGGCAAGTGGAAATACTGGTTTAATTCAGACATATATGTTTGTATTTAAGTGCAAGTC
Organism: Rhinogobio ventralis; assembly: GCA_039654625.1. Classification (NCBI taxonomy): domain Eukaryota; kingdom Metazoa; phylum Chordata; class Actinopteri; order Cypriniformes; family Gobionidae; genus Rhinogobio; species Rhinogobio ventralis. Next base: position 32,324,119 of record CM077198.1, read on the forward strand.
ACAGACTCAAATTTCCATCTCTGGTGTGTATACAAGAGCAAATATTGTCTCAATGGAAAAGTACATTTCTGACACTTATGCAAACCCCAATTTTTTGACTCTCAGGCAGGGGACATTGAGCCCTTGACTGATGTCCTGTCATCCATGAGTATGCGGTCCTTTCTCAACATCACAGACATCTCGCTGGCCAGATCAGGGCAGTATGTTTGTCACGTGCGTGAGAATGTGGGGGAACACATAGCTTCAGCCAGTATTAACATCACTGTTCTGGGTAAGACCTGCAGGTATCACACACACGAATGCATCCGATTTACATTATTCTGTCTATGAATGCATATAATAATATAAATAAAATTATAAACAATTATAAAAAATTTTTAAAAAAGCAAAGAATATTGGACTATCTTTTACAGAGTGTAACTTGCCATTTCTTTGTAATTATTTGTGAAATTTACTAACAATTTATGAGTAAACATTTTCAAATTTAAATGTAGTTAACTAAAATGAAAAACGTGCAAAACTTTTGTTACTTGAAATAAACTTTAACTGAAATAAAAATGTAAAACAATATTTACTACATTACGTAATTATTTTGTATAATTTTGTATTTTATTATTAAAATGTATTATTATTATTTATGATTTTTTTATTATTTTATTTTTAAATGTTTTGTACAGCATTTTCATTTAGATTCGCATGATGTATTAAAATAACTTTTATATATATATATTTTTTTTTAAACGATATTTACTATATTATTTAATTATTTTGTATAATTTAAAATTTTATTATTAAAATGTATTATTATTATTTATGATTTTTTTATTATTTTATTTTTAAATGTTTTATACAAGATTTTCATTTAGATTAGCTTGATGTACTAAAATAACAAACATATATGTAGACTTTATGTAGACTGTATTTTTTAACTATGTAAAAAAGTCTATATATATATTTATATTTACATTTATATTCATGATTACTATATTATTTAATTATTTTGTATAATTTTTAATTTTATTATTAATGTTATTATTTTATTTTATAAATAAATGTATGGTATTTTACAACATTTTCATTTAGATTAGCTTAATGTACTAAAATAACTAAAACTAAAATAAAATTTTAAAAAATATGTAGACTTACATAAAACCTAACATAAACATAAAATTATATTTATTATATTATTTGATTTTTTGGTATAATTTTTAATTTTATTATTAATGTTGTTGTTATTATTATTTATTTATTTATTTTTTACAACATTTTCATTCAATATATAGACATATTAAAAAACAAACTAAAAGTAATACAAATGCAAAAAAAACAATAAAATAACTAAAACTCATTCTAAAATAAAAACAGACAATATAAAAATAAAAACAAATTCAAAATATTCATAACCTATAATGGTATCTCAATGATAAAATAACACTGGTCAGCATCATTTATGCAGTTTTCTGGTAAATCCATCTGATGTGTGCATGAGCTGAGGAATCTGGGTGGCATCTTTTCAATGATGCTTTGACGCAAACGCTAATTAAATCAACATCCGTCGCTTTAAAACAAGCCCTCAGTCTCACAGCATCTCCTGTGATGGAAAACTGGCTCTGATTTTTGCGCTCCATCACGCTGCGTGTGAATGCAGACCTTCTGCTGAAGGGAGTAAGTTATGTTTATGTTTAACATTATGAAACCACAGCGTCCAAACAGCTGTACACAGGACCCCTTGAGGAAAGCTGCAGACGAGCGTCAGAGGAACTGGTGTAGATCAATGCAGATCTTTGTTAAAGTGTCAGCAGCACTTGCACACGCAGCATTTTGCCTCGACACACAGGATGCAGTGACTGCAGCAACGTTTATGAAGAAAGTGCTTTTAGCACCTGGACATTTAGATTATGATCTATCAGCCGTAAGTGAGAACACACTTATGGAATATTAAATAGATTATGTAAGAAGATGAGCAAGCAAAACTCTTTCTTGCTCTTAGGACGTCATAGGTTTCATAATTTGGCTTTAATACTAGTTTGGCGTTGGTAAGGTTTTTTTTTATGCTTTTGAAACGTCTCTTCTGCTCACCAAGGCTACATTTATTTGATCAAAAAATACAGTAAAAACAGTAATATTGTGAAATACTATAAGTCAATTGCAATTTTCTATTGTAATATATTTTAAAATGTAATTTATTCCTGTGATCAAAGCTGAATTTTCAGCATCATTACTCCAGTCTTCAGTGTCACATGATCCTTCAGAAATCATTCTAATATGATGCTCAAGACACATTTCTGATTATCACTGTTGAAAACCGTTGTGCTTCAGTGTATAAACCTGTCCTGCACCATTTGTATTAATGGACTGTGTGATTTTCATCTGTCTGTCTGTAGAAAGAGGTTTTGTGGCTCTTACTTCACATCTGGGGAGGAATGTCTCTGCGCACCTGGGAGAAAACGTGGAGTTGAAGGTTGATATCGAGGCATATCCCAAACCTACTGTTCGCTGGTCTAAAGAAGGCGCTGTTATTAGAGGACACAATACGAGACAGGAACATGAGACCCGGTAATGAGCCCTCTCAACACAGAACCTCCATTAAACAACATTAAACCTTTCCACAGGATATTAGATGTGTCCTCTGGATCTGATGCAGGTTTGTCAGCACATTGACCCTGGTCAGGATCCGACTGGAGCAGATGGGTCTCTACACAGTTAGCATCCAAAATGAAGATGACATTAAAGAGATGACCTTTGACCTAGAGGTGAAAGGTGAGACAGTTTGACATCCTTTAACACGCCGCCCCCATTTCCTGAAAACAGACACCCGTGCTGGTCTTTCGTTTAAGCGTGCAAGAATAATACCAGCTGCTGGACTGCTGGAATTAAAAATTTAATTTAATTTAATTCTATTTTATTTTATTTTATTTTATTTTATTTTATTTTATTTTATTTTATTTTATTTTATTTTATTTTATTTTATTTTATTTTATTTTATTTTATTTATTTTATTTTATTTTATTTTTTTTATTTTTTTTTATTTTATCAAATAAAATTAATAAAATATAAATTCATAAATATTTATTTTAAAAAATCATTCGGTAACACTTTACTCAAAGCCTCATGTATAATGCATTTTAAAGGTATTAATAATTTACATTATAATGCATTATATCTTTTCATAAGTAATTGTAACCAAAGTTAAAATGCATTATAATATTTGCAGATTCTGAAATTGGTTGTTCGTCATGTGTTTTAATGCACTATACTTTCTAAAGGTGTGTTCAGTGATTAGATAAGTATTATAATGTATTATAACTGTGGTTACAGTTATGAGACCATACAATGCATTATAAGGTGCATTACAAGGCATAATTAATGCAATAAAATTACTTTTATAATGCATTATACATAAAGGCTTTAAGTAAAGTGTTACCAAAAATTCTTCCAAGTTTTCACTATTTCTTAATCTCTCCCTGTTCTAGTTTATATTATTCTGGACAATGTTTAAAACTTTGTATTTGTATTTATTGCCTCCTTAGTTCACCCAAAAATGAAAATTCCGTCATTAATTACTTACCCTCATGTCGTTCGAAGATGAATGAAGATATTTTTGTTGAAATCCGATGGCTCAGAAAGGCCTCCATTGGCAGCAATGACATTTCCTCTCTCAAGACCCATAAAAGGAACTAAAGACGTCATTAAAAACTCCATCTCACTACAGTGGTTCTACAATAATTTTATGAAGCGATGAGAATAGTTTTTGTGCGCAAAAGAAAACTAAATAACAACTTCTATAGTGATGGCCGATTTCAAAACACTGCTTCCTGAAGCTTCGGAGCTTTATGAATCAGCGTATCGAATCAGCGGTTGGGAGCGCCAAATTTTTGGGTGAACTAACCCTTTAAGATGACTTTCTTGTTATAATGCTCATGTGTAAGTCACTTTGGATAAAAGCTTCTGATAAATTAGTAAATGTAAATGTTAATATTAAAAAAGTTTAATTTATTTCAATATTTAATTCGTTTAATTTAATTAATAAACAAATTATTTATTAATTGTTTTTAAACATTTAATTGATGTGTGTGTGTGTGTGTGTGTGTGTGTGTGTGTGTGTGTATATATATATATTCTTTAAGTATATACAGGGTGCGATTTGTGAAAAAAACAGAGGGGGATATATTGCCTATATGGACTATTTTTGGCAGCTTTTACAGAAATATTCTGATTTAACCTTGAGCTTTGAAATATTAGATTAGATAGCTTCGATTTTTGACTATTAACTATTTACAATGATGCTAATAATTCTTAATTTCAGATAGGAATGCAAAATCATGTAAAATGAATCGGTAGTTATTGATATTCTGAATAGAATGAGACACAAACCTCCTGAACATATTCAACCGCGTTTGGTACACAACATAGGCTATAAACTAGTCCAAAAGTGTGCACATTTGGAGAAATGTGTATTCACAGCACACATTTACCTCATATTTCTTTAGACAGAATTAGCTATCTAATATATATATATATTCTTGTTTATTCTTTGAGGTTTTTATTTGCATTAATGTTGACTGATGTAATTTCCTTGTTTCTCTAGTTCCTCCTCAGATAACTGAACTCTCTGACCATCACCTGCCTGGAAAGAAGCATGCGGTCACCTGTGTGGCGGAGGGTGTGCCATATCCCAGCATTCAATGGTTCAGCTGTGACAGCATGACCAAGTAATACCACACCTTCATCATTATTGATGGATGGATGGATGGATAGAACGACAGACAGATGGAGGGAGGGATGGAGGGATGGATGGAGGGAGGGAGGGAGGGAGGGAGGGAGGGAGGGAGGGAGGGATGGAGGGATAGATAGATGTACTCTAGATTCTAAAATACTTTCCCTTTAATGACTTTCATTCATATTTAATACAAGCTGTTTTTGAGAGATGAGTAAATATGAACATGATGAGTTTGCACAGTACTCTCAGAAAGCATTACATAAACACACATCGGCATAATGTACAGCGTAATGAAGGGCAAACAGTCGATTAGGATGTGTCTGTCCATCACAGTGTGTAGAGTGTGGTCTGTACATCATCTAAACGCTGAATAAAACAGCAAAGAGCTGCACAGAAATACTTCTGTATGAATAATATATAGCATACATGCTCTAACGGCCATTACCACACACCTCTGCCTATCACAAGACACTTCCTTCATGGGTGGAGCACACTTATGTGGGATCAGCCAGATAGAACTCAGGAAATAAGTATGCACACATATATAATGCAGGTAAATTATTGTATGTGTTTGTTCTGGTTTTAAAATGGTCCTTGTGAGTTTTGTTAAAGTACATATTATATAAAATGGTTCTAATGGTGTACAACCATACTACTCAATGTTTGCAGTATGTATACATTGCACACACAGAGTCCACAGTATGTGAATGGTGAAATACCCAGATGCCCTACTCCATTTGCGAAAATGTGCAGTTGTCTCTCTTTTGCTCTCTCTATTTAAACAAGCAATGTGATGAGGCCATGTGACAACACATTGCATACTACATACTGCTTCACATTTAATTTTTCTTAATAGGCAGCATGCAGTATATACTGCACTGTATGTGGTAATCAGTACACTAGTACTCCTGTCTGAACTTACTCATTGTGTGTTGTCATTAGGTGTAGTAACAGAAGTGCTGTTTGGAGCCCCCTAGTGGAGGATCCCGAGAGTGTCTCTATCCAGACTAATGTCACCTACAACAACACACGCAAGATCCACCAAGTGCACAGTCAGGTGACCCTCCTCCGGCCGCAGCTGGTCACCATCCGCTGTGAGGCCAGTAATGAGAGAGGAGCTCGAGCCAGAGACATCAGACTGGTAAACAGCAGTGAGTACAATGTGTGTGAGTGAGTGTGTGTGGAGGGTGTTAAAGCCTCTATGTGAATGTGTGAAATGAGGATCTGTTGAATGGAGCAGCACCCGTGGAGATCAAACACAGAGTGACTTTGGATTTAATCCCATGATCCTCCAGGACTGCTTTCATTAGCACCATGAATGTGGCGTGAAACCCGTTGAGCTCATTGAGAACCTGATACTGGTTCAGCCGTGAGAAAACCCAGAAACACAAACACCTGCCAAAGCTGCAGGAAACGCTTCTTATTGACTCTCTATACGAGCCTACAGTTTTATATATGAGCCTAGATGCCTTTATTTAAAGTCAGCATGAACCTTCAGTTTTGTCTCATTTTACTTTCCCAATATGACTTTTTTCTGTGGAAAAAAATTTAACACAGGACAATTTAATTTAATTTAATTTAATTTAATTTAATTTAATTTAATTTAATTTAATTTAATTTAATTTAAAAAAGTACTTGGTGCCCCTTTAAGCATCCTTAATTAATTTACTATTTATTATTGAGGTTTGTTTGTGTTAATATTGTTGACTGATGTCATTTCCTGTCTCTAAAGTTCCAGATAACAGAAAATCGGGAGACACTTCTTATTTACAATGTATTTGATATGGAGCCTAGTTGTCTTGATTTAAAGTCAACATGAACCTTCAATGTCTCTGTGACAAGTGATTGAAATAATTTAATTTATTATTTGAGAATGAAGAAAAAAATTTACAGGACAGGACTTAATTCTGTCAAGATAAAATCAGGATAAAATCAGGATGATATAATTCAATGTCGCTATATGACAGGTGACTGAAAATACAACCAAAATCTTGTTTTAACCGTAAATAAATAATTTATTAATGTTTTTATTTAAAAATGTATTTGATGTCCATTAGTAATTAATTGGAAAGTGTTTATGTATGAAGGTGTTTTTTTCAGTACATAACTTTTGTCTTTTCTGTCCAGCGTTGTTTTCTCAGGTGGCTGTTCTGGCCGCTGTCTTAGCACTGGTGGTCATCGCCATCATCTCCATCATCATCCTCATCGCTGTGTGGAGGAAGGTCAGTGACCTCACATCCTGTCTGACTGAGACGCATTATGCTGCTACACATTTAAAGTTGTTATACTGAAACTCTGCATTATTTTGCCTGCAGAAACCACGGTATGAAATCAGGTGGAAGGTCATTGAATCGGTCAGTTTAGATGGACACGAGTACATCTATGTTGACCCCATTCACCTACCCTATGATCTGGCCTGGGAGATGCCACGGGACAGTCTGGTGCTGGGTGAGAACTGGACACACTGATCTACCACACTTACTATAGCTGTAGTGTCTTTTCTTATCAGAAATACTATACTAGATTACCTTAGCAACCATTTAGTGTTTGTATGTCCAGGTGTTTTATTTACTGACATGTATCTGTTTCTTCAGGCCGTACGTTAGGATCTGGAGCGTTTGGGCGTGTTGTCGAGGCAACAGTGCATGGTCTCGGCCGTTCCCAATCCACCACTAAAGTGGCGGTGAAAATGCTCAAATGTACGTGTGAAACACACAATTAAACACAGGTATGTGAGTGTGATTGGTTGTAGTTATTTGTGTTCTTTCGTCACTGCAGCGACGGCACGGAGAAGCGAGACACAAGCCCTGATGTCTGAACTCAAGATCATGAGTCACCTGGGTCCTCACCTGAACATCGTCAACCTGCTGGGCGCTTGCACTAAGCAAGGTGAGCATACATCAGCACTCACCCAGCACACGGTTAAGGGTTGTTGAAAGTAGTGTTCATTTTGTTAACGAAGTTTTTTCCATAACTAAGATGAGACAATGACGAGATGACACCAACGTCGTTAAACAATAACTATGACTATCGTTGACAAAAAAATATTAGATTAAAATAGAGACGCTATGAGCTTTCATGCTTGCGGTTGCCAGATGTCAAGATTTAAATCCCCCAATCAGTGCTTTTCTGTTAAAAGAACATGTTTTCTACCTGGTGTTTTACTTAATCTTTGCAATCTGGCATAGCTGACTGTGTTTGTGGACTTTGTGTGTTTTTGACATAACCTTTTGTGTATTTGACAGTTTAAGTTCAGTAAGTCCTGAAAGAGAACTTAGTTTAATACTCACAGGACGTGCCGTCTGACATCCAGCTTTCTGTGAGTGTGCTTTGGGTGTGTGCGCTCAGAAAACCTTAGAAGTTTAAGTGCAAATAATAACTTTGATGATGATAAAGAACTGCAATGTCACGTGAATGTGACCACGATAGAGATGATAAACAAAACCAAACAGATGTTTTAGTTGAGTTATACAGGCTCCGCCCTCTTCTGGAAAGCAGCATCTCATTCGCATTTAAAGATACATGCACATGAAAGTGCAATAATTCTGATGAAATGTAAAAATAAATGTCTCAGTGTCTCAATAGATGTCAATCGTTGCGATTATAATTTTGAGCAAAATAATCGCGATCATCAACTATGCAGCTTGACGAAAATGTGACAGTTTTCATTGACTAAAAATAGTCAAGGTTTCACAGACAAGGCTTAAACTAGTCCCAGACTAAAATGCATGTTTGAGCTGTTTTAACTGAAAGCAACTTGCACTGACTTATCTCAAAATATGTCATTGTCATTGTTTTGTCCCAAGATATACACCAGTAATGTTTTTTTCTAAGGCATGTTTATAAAAGCTACTTAAATGTCCTAACTGAACTAAGGCCTAATCCTGGCTTAATCTAAGCCCTGTCTGTGAAACCAGGCCTTAGTCAACTAAAACTTGACAAAACAAAAACAGGACAAAGTTGACTAAATATGATGATAACTAAAAAGGACATTTGACACAGGACTAAGACTAAATAAATAAAAAATAGCTGACAAAATTAACACTAGTTGAAAGCAGACAGTAATATAGTTTATTAGCCTAACCATTCTAGATGTTTAAAGCCACTGATCAGACCTTTAGTTCTGAGATGTCTTATCAGGTTGTATCTTTCTTTTTTACACAGGTCCATTATATCTGGTGACAGAATACTGTCGCTATGGCGATCTGGTGGACTACCTGCATAGGAACAAGCACAGCTTCCTGCAGTACTACGCTGACAAGAACCACATCGCCAACGGCAGCCAGATCTGTAACGATAGCGATGTGCCAACTGGGAAAGAGTAAGAGAATTACAGCAAAATACATTTTTTTTTTTTCCTCAAATGATTGTGATTTCATTCTTCTATTATACAATACACTCCAGATCAAAATGTTGGAACAAATAAAAATAAAGGGGGGGTATCACACTCAGTTTCTGTCAATCTCATGTCAATCTTGAGTACCTATAGAGTAGTATTGCATCTTTCATATCTTCGAAAAGTCTTTAGTTTTAATTATACTTATAAAAGAAAGATACGCTGTACCGAGTCTTTCCGAATAAAACCGAGCGGATGAAGGCGTATCGTGTGGGCGGAGCTAAAGAATCACAAGCGTAGCACATTTGAATGAAGAAGCTCGCTATCTGTGAACGGCCCCTAGGTTTAATATGAAATAATTAATTTAGTACAACATATTTTCCCACTCTTTGTGTATTGCTGTTTTTAGTGGTTTTACAATAAACAAACAGACACCTATAGTGGTCAGCTAAACAAATGTATTTAAACACACCATACATCGCATGCTCCATTATGAGGGGCCATATAGGCCATAATTATTGAAAAGCCTCTTACAAACACTGGTGAAATGAAAAACGTTGATCAGCCTTAGTGAAATCCTTTCACACTCATTAATGAAATGAGAAAAGATTACAGTAGTTGATGAGAGCTAATTTCACTTGAAAAGGAAGCTGTGCCCGCACTTCCGTTTAATTTGGCGCGTGTCTCACAAACTCTTTTAGGCAATGGCGGTTAGTCGTTGTTTAGGAAGGCAAACATACCTGAAGTGTATGGGAAGCCATTCATATCTAAAGTGGGACGAAATGGCGCGGTTACAGAGCTTGTGCAGCTCTGACATGCCATTGGCGCGGCTCAACATCGCAGGGATTACTTATTTGCTAGCGCGTAGCACCACTGAACAGACAGCACATCGCAAACTAATCTCACCAGCGCGACGCTGACCATATTATGCTTATTATCTTTCATATTAGTACATGGCATTTTTCATTGCTTGTCAAACATGTGATTTCGTCCCACTTCGTTGTGAATGGCTTTCTATACAACTCTATGAGGGGCCCTATAGGCCATAATTATTGAAAAGCCTCTTACAAAAACTAGTGAAATGAACACATTGATCAACCTTAGTAAAATTCTTTCACACTCATAACTGAAAAACATATTACAAACACTAGTGAAATGAAAAACGTCGATCAACCTTAGTATGCATACTAGTAACCTTTATATGCATAACTGAAAAACACTAGTGAATCAGTATTGATCAACCATAGTCAAATTCATTTATGAGTGTGAATAAGTTTCACTAAGGTTGATCAATGTTTTTCATTTCACTAGTGTTTGTAAGAGGTTTTTTCAGTTATGAGTGTGAAAGAATTTCACTAAGGTTGATCAATGTGTTTGTTTCACTAGTGTTTGTAAGAGGCTTTTCAAAAATGATGGCCTATATGGCCCCTCATACAACTCGACTAACCGCCATTGCCTAAAATAGTTTGTGAGATGCCAAATTAAACGGAAGTGCGGACACAGCTTCCTTTTCAAGTGAAATTAGCTCTCATCAACTACTGTAATCTTTCTCATTTCAGTAATGTGTATATTCAGTCCTGTGGGTGAAAATGCCTTGTTGATGCTAGAGGTCAGAGGAGAATGGGCCGACTGATTCAAGCTGATAGAAGAGCAACTTTGACTTAAATAACCACTCGTTGCAACCGAGGTCTGCAGCATAGCATTTGTGAAGCCACAACACGCACAACCTTGAGGCAGATGGGCTACAACAGCAGAAGACCCCACCGGGTACCACTCATCTCCACTACTAATAGGAAAAAGAGGCTACAATTTGCACGAGCTCACCAAAATTGGACAGTTGAAGACTGGAAAAATGTTGCCTGGTCTGATGAGTCTTGATTTCTGTTGAGACATTCAGATGGTAGAGTCAGAATTTGGCGTAAACAGAATGAGAACATGGATCCATCATGCCTTGTTACCACTGTGCAGGCTGGTGGTGGTGGTGTAATGGTGTGGGGGATGTTTTCTTGGCACACTTTAGGCCCCTTAGTGTCAATTGGGCATCGTTTAAATGCCACGGCCTACCTGAACATTGTTTCTGACCATGTCCATCCCTTTATGACCACCTTGTACCCATCCTCTGATGGCTACTTCCAGCAGGATAATGCACCATGTCACAAAGCTCAAATCATTTCAAATTAGTTTCTTGAACATGACAATGAGTTCACTGTACTAAAATGGCCCCCACAGTCACCAGATCTCAACCCAATAGAGCATCTTTGGGATGTGGTGGAACGGGAGCTCCGTGCCCTGGATGTGCATCCCACAAATCTCCATCAACTGCAAGATGCTATCCTATCAATATGGGCCAACATTTCTAAAGAATGCTTTCAGCACCTTATTGAATCAATGCCACGTAGAATTAAGGCAGTTCTGAAGGCGAAAGGGGGTCAAACACAGTATTAGTATGGTGTTCCTAATAATTCTTTAGGTGAGTGTATATTAGTGTGTGTGTGTGATAAAGTAAGACAGGCTGTATTCATTTGCTCTGCAGGTATGTGTCGTTTGGCAGTGAGTGTGATGGAGGATATATGGACATGACCAAAGACGAGCAGACAGAATATGTCCCGATGCAGGAGCTCACGGACACTATCAAGTATGCAGATATCCAGCCATCACCCTACGAGTCCCCTTACCAGCAGGACATATACCAGGAGCAAGGTACATACTCCACCCGTGGTCTACAGTCCTCTAACTCAGAGACAGGCTTAAATCAACTACAGCACCATTCCCAAACCTTTTTGTCAACTGAACCCTCTTAAATGTAAAATATTTATATGCATACCAGTTGAGATTTTAAGGTAATATTTAAATAATTTAACAACACATTCGCATATTGAGGGTTCTCTCATGTTGGTTAAAATGGTCACATAACATGCAGGTAAACAGATACAATATTTGATATTTTTTCAGTAAATGTTTTATTTTTTGAGTGTTTTTTATTTTAAAATTATTTATGGTGGCACAACTTGGCCATAGTACTTGTCATAAATGGTGATTTTAGCAGTGATGTGACATTTCATCTTATATGAAAACGTCTCATATTGCTGTTGTGGATAAACTCTCTTTTATTTATAGTCTTTATTATTATAATTGTTTTAACTTTAATTTAATATAATTAATATAATACTGTTTTGTATTATATTATACAGTATTTATATTACTGAAATAGTACTGTTGTAAATTCAGTTGTACTGTAAAATATAAAATTAGTATTGTATAATTATAAAAAAAAATACAGTACAAGTTAACAATAATTATGTCTTAAATTCTTCTCTTTAAAATGTTAAAACCTAAGTTTTTAACATTTTCAAATCCACAGATTTTGGAGAAATACTGGTAAAAATTCAGTCCACAGAAATTATTATTATTAACTCCCATTGTGTTCCCAAAATACACACACACACACATATACAGTATATACATTTATACATATTCACATATATACATTTATACATATATGCAATTAAAAATTCAAAAGGTTTACGTACATAAGGTTTATTAGCAGCACTGCCACACCTGGTTTATCTTCATGAATTTGCGTATAATTCATGTAATTAATCGTATGATTAAGCAGTCTTTATTTATATTTTAATTTTAATATTGTAATATTGTGTGGATTCAGACAGAGGAAGTTCACATCATGGTGTAAGACTGTGTAGGTTTTGTCTTGTTGAGCAGATGTACTGGAAACTTCTGCAGAGAAATACAACGAACATCCTAAAACTCCCATCATGCCTCTGTGCTCGCTGTGTAATCTTTGGCTCTGTGATGCTGACATGCGGAGGCCTTCAGGTTCAGCACAGATGGAGTCTGTGTGACATAGAGATCTCTTTCATAATGCTCATTAATGTTTCACTTCCTCGTCTAACAGGATGTCTAAAGAACTTAATGAAAGTGAAACACTTGAGATCTAAATCGGGTCTAAGTAATCTCATTGTATTTTTTTTCGATTTATTTATTCATTTATAACACACACACACATACACACACAAAAAAAACACATGCATAGACAGTCAGGAGAAAGACTGTTTGTTTGTTTGTTTTAGTTTTTTTATACATATATTTATTTATTATATATTTGTTCACGGTGAGTTCAGCTTCTCTTGGACTTAGAAAACCCTGATAAAACAGTACTGTGTTACAGTGATCTCTGCAAAAAAATATTTGATTACGTTTCAAAATTAAGCAAGTTTATGCTTAGAACAAGAAAAAAAATTTTTATGGGGTAAGAAAAATAAACTTGCTTTCCATTTGAATTGTTTTTTTTTCTTATCCCATGGATAGATAGATTTTTCTTGTTTTAACCATAAAGTCAAAGTTATCACAACTTAATTTAGATTTTAGCGAGTCCACTTGCTGCATTTCCTAAGGACGAGGACTCACCCTCGAATTGATACAGTAAAACCAACGCTGTCGTTACTGTTCGTATCACTGTGTATCAAGCGCTGAGGAAGCCTCTAGAGCTGAAATTCAGATGGACACTTGGTTTTAGACACAGGCTGTGTGATTTATGGTGTGTGTGTGTGTGTTACAGGTCACAGGGTGGATCATTCTCTGGTTATTAGTGAATCTCCGGTTCTGAGCTACGGTGACCTTGTTGGTTTCAGTTACCAGGTGGCCAAAGGCATGGAGTTCCTGGCCTCAAAGAACGTGAGTATCTGTTATAGTGTGTGTGTGTGTGTGTGTGTGTGTGAGTGTGGGTGGCCTGGTAAACCCTACGCTATGGGGACATGAAGTAGGTTTTTCAGCAAAGTTTTGGTCATATTGATCATTTATAGGCCCTAGAATTTGCGTATTAAATATGATACAGTAGGCCAATGTATTCATAAATAGGCATTATACTTATTGTTCAACAGAATTTTACAAACAATGTTTAGCTAAGTTATGAGAAAATAAATGTTTTAAAATATGGACTAAAATGTTATAGCAAGCATTGCTTGCTTTCTTTTTTCTTTTTTCAATGAATTTATACCCCCAAAGGGGCGACGTATCCTGGGGGATACAAACATTAAAAAATAAAAGTCATGTTTAAAATAAATAAATAAATAAATAAATAAAAAGCATGACATATTATTTGTGCCCTAATAAGATGGAAAATAGCAATACATTAATTTTCTGATTTCTCTTTATGGTCTTGCAGCGGGTTAATATGCCAGTAGCAGTGAGATTCTCCTATATATTTTATTAATATTTTTAATGTTTAATTTTTAATTTTCTGTCTATATAGTTTTCATTCTTTTTTTTTTTTTCTTTTTTTTCAGTTTTAATTTGAGTTATTTAGTATTTTGGTTAAGTTTTTTAAAAAAGGTTTTTAAATATTGTATTTCAGTTCAAGTTTATTTTATTTCAAGTAATTAAAGTTTTTGCATGGTTTTAGTTAAATATAATAACCCTGGTCAGTAGGCAAACATACATCACCATCTGCTGTTGTAAATGAGAAATGCATCCCATCTGAAAACCAATGTCTTGAATATCCTAACCTAACTGCTGAGTATTTTTTTGCTGATCTTCTAGAGAGTCTCTTTTTTTTTTCTGTCTGTCGGTTAGTGTGTCCATCGAGATTTGGCGGCAAGAAACGTTTTGATCTGTGAGGGCAAACTGGCCAAGATCTGTGACTTTGGACTGGCCAGAGACATCATGCACGACAACAACTACATCTCCAAAGGCAGCGTACGTAAAAAAAAAAAAAAGATCCCTCAATCATTCAAACATGCAGTAAATCACTTAAGTCATAGTTGTGATTTTAAAAAGAAAGTCCAACCCAGATTGCTGACTGAAGAGATGTGTGTGTTTCTCTGCAGACGTTTCTTCCTCTGAAGTGGATGGCGCCGGAGAGCATCTTTCATAACCTGTACACCACTCTGAGTGACGTCTGGTCTTACGGCATCTTACTGTGGGAGATTTTCACTCTGGGTAAGTAAATAACCGTTAAATGTTAATCCCCATATAGAAGTGAACATTGATCAGGTTTCTTCTACTATATATTCCACCTGAAATGTTTCCATATTCCATGGTGCTAGTAACGACAAGGTCATGGGTTCGATTCCCCAGGATGCATGAATTCTGCTATGTATCCTAATCATTTGTTAACATGTATTCATTACTTCAATGAGCTCATTGTTTCTGCCTTAATTTAATACATTGTTTAAATTAATACTTTGTAAGCTAACTGCGTGTATTTCTAAAATACATAATTTGGACAGTCACCTTTGATAAAGATCACTCTAAATTTTAATGTAGACACCCTCAAGCCATCCTAGTTGTATACGATTATCTTCTTTCAGATGAATACAATCAGAGTTATATTTAAAAATATCCTGGCTTTTCCAAGCTTTATAATGGCAGTAAATGGAGGATGAGATTTTGAAGCCCAAAAAAGTGCATCCATCCATTATAAAAGATATCCACACGGCTCCGGGGGGTTAATAAAGGCCTTCTGAAGCAAAGCCATGCATTTGTGTAAGAAAAATATCCATATTTAAAACTTTACAAACTAAAATAATATCTTTCAACAGACGGCCGTACACATCGATTTACGGTGAAAGAGTGACCTCTGACCTGATGCATGATGTTTGCATGAACAAAAAAAAAGTCTAAAACGAGAATTTTTAAAGAGAAATGCCAGAGGATTTCCGATATAAGAGAAGAGGGGCTTGAGTTTGTTGCCCAGCCCTATTTGTTTGAACCACGAGAGGCATCAAAACTTACGATACTCCTACTGTACATACAACGCCAGGGGTTACTCTTTTGGTCGACTTGCATAGGCCGTCTGCCGGCAGCTAGTTATTTTAGTTTATAAAGTTTTAAATATGGATATTATTCTTACACAAATGCATGGCTTTGCTTCAGAAGGCCTTTATTAACCACCTGGAGCCGTGTGGATATCTTTTATAATGGATGGATGCACTTTTTTAGGCTTCAAAATCTCGTCCACCATTCACTGCCATTATAAAGCTTGGAAGAGCAATAATATTTTTAATATAACTCTTTATAGATTTATGTTCGTCTGAAAGAAGAATGTCATATACACCTATGATGGCTTGAGGGTGAGTAAATCATGGGCTAATTTTCCTGTTTGGGTGAACTATCCCTGTGAAGTTAATTAATACAAATATATTTATTCAATGTTAGTTCATGTTAGCATTAAATAATATTAACAGATACTTTTGATGAATGTTTTAGTAAATGTTGAAGAATAATAAATGCTTTAGAAGTTTTTTCAGTGTTAGTTTATATTAACTAATGCAACTAACAAATGTAAATTGTTACCAATTCTTTCATAAAGCATGTTTGCTGTTCTTTTATAAGAGATTTAAAACAATCCATTTTAAGCACATAACAGCTCACTGGTAAATTAGCAAAAACTGCTTTTACAAATACAGGATATTTCCTGTTTTATGTGAGCTTGAAGTGAAATGAAAATAATTTTTCAGGAGGAACCCCATATCCAGACTTGCCGATGAACGAGTTGTTTTACAGCGCTCTGAAGAGAGGTTACCGCATGGCCAAACCCTCGTATGCCCACGAAGACATGTATGTTTGCACTTCGCTCACTACTGCTGTGAATCACAATTAAAAAAACATAAGCTTGCATGCTTATTATTGCATTTTATCCTTGTTTTATTTATTCATACAGTATATAAGATTGTGCTCAGTAACAGTTTAAATCACAGCCATTGAGCTTCTGGAGATTTCTTGTGACGGTGGTGGTGATGATGGTCGGTTTAGATTGAATGCTGATGGTTTGTTCTTCTGCAGTTATGAGGTCATGAGGAAATGTTGGGATGAGAAGTTCGAGAAGCGTCCGGAGTTCTCCTTTCTGGTGCACACGATGGGGAACATGCTCTCAGATGGATATAAAAAGGTTTCCTTTATGTTCCTTGTTTCGTTTCCATGGTTCAATCATAGATTGCAAAGAAATTCTAATTGTAATATTCCTAAAATTAATATCTCTATCAATTTTTGGTAAAGCCCTTTTCTCATGTACTTTCTAAAATCACACAAAGCAAAATAAACACGCAGAGAATCATCAACATTAAGCAACAATAAATAATCTTAAGAATGAGTGCACATATTAATACATTTTAAACAAACCATCTTTTAACCACATATATTGCAAATAAATTCTAATTGCAATGTTCCTAAATGTCTTTTCTCCATCATTCTGTGGTGACAACTTTTGCTAAAGTACTTTCAAGCAAAAGGCAGAAATTAAACATTCCTTCAAGCTCGGATATATGAATTATCTGTTCAAATGCGAACAATTTTTAACTCAAGAATGTGAGCACATTTTGATGCATTAAAAAACAAACCTTTGAGTCGACTTTGAATGATTTCTGAAGGATCATGTGACAATGAAGACTGGAGTAATGATGCTAAAAAAATTGCTTTGATCACAGGAATAAATTACATTTTAAAATCTATTCAAATTGCAATAATCTGTAATAATATTTCACTGCTTTTACTGTATTTTTGACCATATAAAGGCATCATTGGTGAGCATTAATGGCTTTAAACTATTAAAATATCTTAATTATTCCAAACGTTTGGGTGGTTGTGTACTCTGAATTCTTATCTTCTTCATGAAAGCATCATCATCTCTCCCTCAGAGATACTCTCAAGTGAGCGACAGCTTTCTGAAGAGCGATCACCCTGCGGTGGCTCGTGTGAAGCCGCGGGTCCCCTCTCCGTTCCCGGGTGCCTTCTCTGTTCAATCTTCCACCTCAGATGAAACACCAAACCCGACCCCACGTCCGCAGGCCGACGGAGAGGCCGCAGAGGCTCCGCACAACGAGTACATCATCCCCATCCCCGACCCCAAGCCAGAGGAGGAGACCCAGGACGAGCCGGTGCTGACGGAAATCCCCTCAAGGTAACGCTGACTTCCTGAATGATCAAAAATAAATCAAACCATTATAAACCACAGAGGATGAAGGAAAGATGAGACATTACCTCTTCCTCTTCCATACAGAAGGGATCACTTCTGTTTTTATTTTTTTTTAAATGCATGAATAATCAGTTCATATGTCCAAATCGGAGCGATTTTTTTATGTGAGATTGAGAGCCTGTACTTTTATGGTATAAATACACACTTTCAAACTGGTACAGAAAAATAGCAAGAAATACATGCTAGCTAGATGAATACATAATTAAATTATACATACAGTGGCCAAGTGACATGCATTCATGGAATACATTTGTTACATTTTTTTAGTAATAAATATGTATATAATATAACTTATAGGATACATATTATATAATATAAATAATATATAATTGTAATATGAAGAAGTGTATATTTATTCATTTCACATTTATAATTGACATGCATTCATGGTATAAATATGTTCGTATGTGTGTAAATAATTATATAATATAATATGATACAATATAAATTATATAATAGGTTGATGAAGTGTATATTTATTTGTGTATTCATTTATTTAGCTTTATTTAAAGGTGCACTATGTAAAAAAAATTCAGGAAAATATCCAAAAACCACTAGGCCAGTGTTATATATTTTGTTCAGTTGAGTACTTACAATATCCCAAATGTTTCCAACTATTTGTAAATCGTGAGAAAATTGCTTTTTTTAACCAAGGAACCGGGACGTGTGAGGGAGTCGCCTGACAATTGTGTCATATCTAATATTATAATTGTATATGTATTTTTACCTACGTTATCCAACAAGTGTTGCGTTCATCTTATTAACAATCGCTCCAGTGGCCTTGCTCAGCTCCCACAACACTCGGTCCTGCTCTGCTTCATATTACAGTAACGTTAATAATCGCATCCATGAAGACCACATGTCCCAAGATTCTGCGCTGAAACTTGGCCTCATCAAACTACGCCTTTGTTTTGAACAGGTGACCTCTAGCGGACAGAAAAGTTACATAGTGCACCTTTAACATTTATTATTAGACATATGCAATCATGGTATAAATTTGTTCAATGTGCGTTTAATATTTTGAATAATTATAATAAATATTTATATATAATGTGATGATAAAATATGATAATTTAAAGTATCTATAATTTATAATATAAATAATATATATGACTTTGCAACAAAAATGAGCTAATTATTCTTTTCTAAAGAATTTCCAAATTGTTAACAGCACCCCCTGGAGGTTCAAAGTTCATGTGTGAGTGAGTGTGTGTGTGTGTGTGATGTTAATCTCTCTCTCTCTCTTCAAAAGCTCCCTAAGTTCTGATGAGGAGACGGTCTCTATGGAAACCCCGAGTACGGAACCCGAGCAGGAGGAACTGCTGCCAGAACATTCTGGAAGTCCAGAAGTGGAGGAGAGCTTCCTGTGACACATTTCTACTTCCTGTCATCATGAAGTAATTTTAATGTACATTTTGAGCAGATTTTTTTTTTATGCATCAATAAATGCATCAGAATGATATGCTAGACTTCCTCATGTGCTCTTAAAGGACCGTCTGTGAAGGTTGAGGCTTGAACCAGACCAGTTTTTTTTGTATTTTTACTAAAGTGGTACAATGCAGTATTATAAACTGCAGAAGGCAATACTACAATCCGCTGATACTGTACATTAGTCGCGTCATTCAAAAGGTACACAGAAATATGTTGTATAACGTTATAGAGGGTTTTTAATTTTTACTTTTTGTTAAAATCATTCTCTGCTATTTTGAATATTATTGAAAAAATTAAGCGCATATTTGATTTCTGTATTCAGGCAGGGGCCTGTGACTTTTGGTTTTTAACTTTTTTTGTAAAGATTCTTGTAGCAAACTTGCACTTTAATGTTTATGAGTAGTTGAAGCAAATAGATTATACACACATATGTGGTTGTTTATGATTCTGTAAAGGGAACCAACGCAGAACACAAGACAGACTGTTTTTCTTTAGCATGGATATTGCAGCTACACTGCAAAACCGTTTTTTTTTCTCGTCGTTAAACTAGCATAAGTGGATTCAGACACACCCTAAGTGCACCTGCGCCATGCGCTTCAGATCATAGCTGTGTCTCATTTCGAAGGCTGCGTCCTCCAGCGGTCATATTCGAAGGCTGCATGCGTCATCAAGGCTGTCTCATTTTAGAAAAGTAAGTAGGACACTCCGAATGCGACCTTCAAATGCGCACTTCTTTCACAGGAATTCGGAGGGTGCATGAGGTGTATCCTTCGCTGCTGCAGATAACCCACAATTCTTTGCGTCACCATTAACAACCGTCATATTTCTTTAAATATTTTTTTTTTAAATGCCGGCGCCGGCAGATATACATGGAAACAAAGATGTGGTGTTTAAATTTAAGTAGTTTAAGTGTTTTTGTTTTTTAAGATGTATTACCTCAAATAGATAGTTGTGGTAAACAGGATAAGTGTTAGTGATTTTTAAACGTTTAGAACAGTACTTTGCTGTCAAGGCAAGAAACATTTCATAGTCATTTTCAAATTATAAATAATTTTCATTCATATAACTGGTGTGAGAGCGCAACAACACTGTGAACGTGTTGGCATAGCAACGTGATACTTTCTGTTTCCTTTTCCACCTGTGTGTCCTACGAATTCTGATTGAGGACACTCCGTATACCGCATCCTTCATAGGATGTGTCCTCCGGAGAAAAAGAAATGAAATGAGACACAGCTCATGTGCTTAGATCGTTAAAATAGGGCCCAGAGTCTTGTTTATTTGAGAAGCAAAAGAACATATCACGTCTTGTTTTCTGAAAAATGTATTAAGTAAGTTTATGCTTAAAACATGTTTTCTGGCAAAAACTTTTTAGAAAACAAGACTTAATTCTTAAGTAATTTTGCTTCTCCAGTAAATGTATCTTGATTTAAGAATGTTTAGATATTTCTACTGGAAAACAACAACAATACTGATGAAGAACATCATTTTTTGTACAGAATCAAGCTGTTGAATGTGTCAATTATAATTACAGTATATCTGAATGACTCACGGTACATTAGAATCAAAATAGTCTGTTCATCAAATTAGTAGCAGTCCAGTAACACTTCCACACAATCTTTGAGTACTTAGATTGAACTTTTTCATGCAAACATGTAACATACCCAGAGTTTAAGAAGGTGTTCGTATGGCTTCATTTTGTCTTATCTTGTTTATTCTTCATTGTCTTGATTATAACAATTTAAGTGTTTGTATGTATGCACAAGGCCTTATTAAATTGCACATTTCAATACATATATCACATAGTAAAGTTACACACTCTAAGGTACCAAAGCTTTATGTATGTTTACAAGTATATTTTTGTATAGATATTTTGTACATTGCTCTTTTACACATTATATGTATGATAAACAATAAAAAGCTGTGATAAAGTCTTTAATAATATGTCTGTTGTTCTTTTAAGCCCCAGAACAACAATATAAGTGGTTGCTCTTTCACAGCTCAAGAGAGCTAATGGAGATATTAGCTACACCCTACAGTATCAACTTTGCCCCAGAAACAACAGACTTCAGCAGAAGTCTCCATTTGCTCTTAATTTAGCGTTATTACAGTCTCTAAAAAAAACGGTGTTGATAAAACGTATCGTTTTATCGTAACTCATTATTTAACATCAGGGTTATTACAATTATAAGCATATTTGTTCATTGAAATAAACCTGAAATTAAAATTTAAATGTTGCCTTTGCAGCTAACTGAAATAAGTTTACGTTGAAGCACTAAACATACTACTTGGAAATAACTGTGTTCATAAAGGGATGGACATGGTCAGCAACAATACTCAGGTAGGCTATGGTGTGTAAACGATGCTCAATTGGTACTAAGAGGCTCAAAGTGTACCAAGAAAATATCCCACACCATTACACCACCAGAACCAATGATGGATCCATGCTTTCATGTTGTTCAAATCCTGACCCTAACATCTGAATGCTGAACCAGAAATCGAGATTCATCCGACTAGGCAACGTTTTTCCGATCTTACATTGTCCCGTTTTAGTGAGCCTGTTTGATTTGTTTGCTGTTGGTCTTCTGCTGCTGTAGCCCATGATCTGCTTCAAGGTTGGACATGTTGTGCGTTCAGAGATGCTCTTCTGCAGACCTCGGTTCTGCTTATTTGAGTTACTGTTGCCTTTCTCTCAGCTGAACCAGTCTGGCCATTCTCCTCTGAACTCTGGCATCAACAAGGCATTTTCACCCACAGAACTGCCGTTCACTGGATATTTTCTCTTTTTCGGACCATTCTCTGTAAACCCTAGAGACGGTTGTATGTGAAAGCAGTAGATCAGCAGTTTCTGAAATACTCACACCAGCCTGTCTGGAATAACTATGCCACATTCAAAGTCACTTAAATCACCTTTCTTCCACATTCTAATGCTCAGTTTGAACTTCAGCAGATCTTCTTCACCATGTCTACAGGGAGTGCAGAATTATTAGGCAAATGAGTATTTTGACCACATCATCCTCGTTATGCATGTTGTCTTACTCCAAGCTGTATAGGCTGGAAAGCCTACTACCAATTAAGCATATTAGGTGATGTGCATCTCTGTAATGAGAAGGGGTGTGGTCTAATGACATCAACACCCTATATCAGGTGTGCATAATTATTAGGCAACTTCCTTTCCTTTGGCAAAATGGGTCAAAAGAAGGACTTGACAGGCTCAGAAAAGTCAAAAATAGTGAGATATATTGCAGAGGGATGCAGCAGTCTTAAAATAGCCAAGCTTCTGAAGCGTGATCATCGAACAATCAAGCGTTTCATTCAAAATAGTCAACAGGGTCGCAAGAAGCGTGTGGAAAAACCAAGGCGCAAAATAACTGCCTGTGAACTGAGAAAAGTCAAGCGTGCAGCTGCCAAGATGCCACTTGCCACCAGTTTGGCCATATTTCAGAGCTGCAACATCACTGGAGTGCCCAAAAGCACAAGGTGTGCAATACTCAAGAGACATGGCCAAGGTAAGAAAGGCAGAAAGTCGACCACCACTGAACAAGACACACAAGCTGAAACGTCAAGACTGGGCCAAGAAATATCTCAAGACTGATTTTTCTAAGGTTTTATGGACCGATGAAATGAGAGTGAGTCTTGATGGGCCAGATGGATGGGCCCGTGGCTGGATTGGTAAAGGGCAGAGAGCTCCAGTCCGACTCAGACGCCAGCAAGGTGGAGGTGGAGTACTGGTTTGGGCTGGTATCATCAAAGATGAGCTTGTGGGGCCTTTTCGGGTTGAGGATGGAGTCAAGCTCAACTCCCAGTCCTACTGGCAGTTTCTGGAAGACACCTTCTTCAGGCAGTGGTACAGGAAGAAGTCTGCATCCTTCAAGAAAAACATGATTTTCATGCAGGACAATGCTCCATCACACGCGTCCAAGTACTCCACAGCGTGGCTGGCAAGAAAGGGTATAAAAGAAGAAAATCGAATGATATGGCCTCCTTGTTCACCTGATCTGAACCCCATTGAGAACCTGTGGTCCATCATCAAATGTGCGATTTACAAGGAGGGAAAACAGTACACCTCTCTGAACAGTGTCTGGGAGGCTGTGGTTGCTGCTGCACGCAATGTTGATGGTGAACAGATCAAAACACTGACAGAATCCATGGATGGCAGGCTTTTGAGTGTCCTTGCAAAGAAAGGTGGCTATATTGGTCACTGATTTGTTTTTGTTTGGTTTTTGAATGTCAGAAATGTATATTTGTGAATGTTGAGATGTTATATTGGTTTCACTGGTAAAAATAAATAATTGAAATGGGTATAAATTTGTTTTTTGTTAAGTTGCCTAATAATTATGCACAGTAATAGTCACCTGCACACACAGATATCCCCCTAAAATAGCTAAAACTAAAAACTACTTAAAATATTGATACAAAAATATTCAGCTTTGATATTAATGAGTTTTTTGTGTTCATTGAGAACATGGTTGTTGTTCAATAATAAAATTAATCCTCAAAAATACAACTTGCCTAATAATTCTGCACTCCCTGTACATCTCAATATGCACACTATCCATCCAACATAGTATATGACATTAGTAATATTCAATACTATTTAGGGTGGATAGTATGCACATTGGGATGCAGGGCATGTCTACATGCCTAAACGCATTGAGTTGCTGCCATGTGATTGGCTAATTAGATATTTGCATTAACGAGCAGTTAAACAGGTGTTCTTAATAAAGTGGCCGGTGAGTGTATATTAAAGGGATAGTTCAACCAAAAATGAAAATTAGCCCACAACTTACTCACCCTCAAGTCATCCTAGGTGTATATGACATTCTTCTTTCAGACGAACTGCGAAAACTGCAAGTAGCATTTTGAACTGCGAGAGGCATTACATTTTCTTTGTAAGTTGAATACGGAAGGCGGTTAGCCGGAAGCGAAATATTTTACTTTAAAAAGTTTTTAAAATGTATATTTTTCTTACACAAACCCATCAATTCACTTCAGAAGGCTTTTATTAACCCCCCGGAGCCGTGTGGATTACTTTTATAATGGATGGATGCACTTTTTTTGGCCTTCACATTTTGGGCTGCCATTCACTGCCATTATAAAGCACGGAAGAGCCAGGACATTTTTTTATATAACTCTGAATGTATTCGTCTGAAAGAAGAATGTCATATACCCCTAGGATGGCTTGAGGGTGAGTAAATTATGGGATAATTTTCATTTTTGGGTGAACTATCCCTTTATTAATATATTATATAATATAGTACTAAAATAACACTGCTGAACATTTACAAAAATCTGTCTGTCAAATGAATAATGTAATGTTTTAGGCACATATCAAAGGGTAAATGCTGATTTGTCATCAGGATCTGTATAATCTGATCATACTGAAGATCTTTCTTTCAGATTTTGAGTTTAATTGAGTCCACTAAAAAAATAATGTAGTCCTATTTCCTTCTTCAAACCCTCCATCGTAGTCCAAACAAAAGCAACTGAGAAAAGCCATAAAGTGAACAAAATCAATTATCTTTTCAGTCGGTTGGCAAATACTGCAGTCTTTCTTCATGTGATATTAAAAGAAGCTGTTGATGTTTTTCACATGTAACGTTAAACACTGATGTTCACCGCACTGATCATGAGGCTGTCCGAACACTGGCTGGTTTTGTTCAAGAGGTCACGGACAGACTCCCATAACTCCCGCAGTACTCATCGCTCAGGACTCAGCATTCGTTTCAGTTGAGTACCGAGGTGAAGATGGAAAACTCGCCACGGCATTGGAGTGTGTCCGTTTGAGGCCTGTTCTGTCTCAGCTTGAGCTTCCGTCTGGAGTGTATCGGGACACGCAGCTGAAGGTTTCTCATCCGGATCTGATTCTTTGGAGCTTCCCTGAAACTCAGGTAAACCTTTGTTTTTTGTTGCACGCCCCCCCCCCCAACTAAGTGAGAGTTTATGCTTAATAGATTAAATTTATGCTTAAAACAATAAAACATAGGCTCTGTTCATAGTGTAAGAAAAATACACTTGTTTTTCTTTTTGAATTAAGTTTATATTTCTTACCCCCGTTTTTTAAGCATAAAATTATTATTATTTTTTTTTCAGAAAACAAGACCTAAATGTATCTTTAACGCTGCAAAAATGTTTTTTTTTTCCTAATTATTTTTGTCTCGTTTTCCAGTACGTAAGTATCTATACATTCATAAATCAAGATGCATTTATTTTAGAAGAAAAATAACTTAAGATATAAAGTCTTGTTTTCTGAAAAATATACACAAATTTTGTGAGTTTATGCCTAAAACAAGATAAAATGGGGTCTGAAAAAATTATAGTTTTCCCTTTGAAGTCAGATTTTTTTTTTCTTGTTTTAATCATAAACTCACTCAATTTTGGTGTATTTTTCAGAATTATTTATTATTTTTCAGTTATTTTGCATTTCAATTAAATGCATCTTGATTTAAAAATGTTTAGATATTTGTACTGAAAAACAAGACACAAATTCTCAGAAGAAAATTATTTTGCAGTGCATGATTTATTTAGATTTTGACAAACAATCAACATAATTTTTGTACACACTAATAGACTTTATCTTAACAAAATGTTTATTTTTAATTGCATTTCTAGGATTATTGCTCAGTCAGCTGATTTACCTCTGTTGTCATATCCTGTCAGACAGAAATGAGAAGTCTGTGTTAAAGGACCAAAGGATCAGTCCTTATTTCCTCTAAAACACTGAAGACTGATAAACTATTGAACAGGAGCCGCTCTGAGATGTTTGCGGTCCTGTTCGCCTGCGGGATCCTGTATGGGATCGGTCAAGCTCAGGGTAAGAGTCTCAACATATATCTCAATTATTTATCTTTCGTCTCAGATGTTTCTCCTGTCAAAAGTCACAGTAATCTCAAATTTGTTTTAGAAGAGATCTAAAAAATGTCTCAAACTGTGCTCAAATTTACAGAGACACCAAAGTCTGCAGTCAGAAGTCATAATATGAACTCAGACATTTCTCATCAATTGATCTGATATGCTTCTTGCATTCATTTAATATCTCTTATATTCTTACTGTTGACTCGTGTGTTTGTTTCTAATAAGCAATTGTAGGAGAAACATCTGAGACAAATTTGATGAAATGAGACGTAACTGAGATCTCCGTTAAATCTTCTGGACTATGAAACGTCAGCTCGTTTTCCAAAATGTGTGATGCTGTGTGAAGAATTTTTGGTTTGGTTTTAATATTGATCTGGTTCTTGTTTCTCAATGTTTCTCACACACATTTGATTGTGCATGAAATCAGGTCTGAGCTGGATTTGACATGTTGATGAAGGATTGACGAAGAAGTGTCATGTGACCAGCGCTGATGGATTTTGGTTTAATGTAGTTCTTTTGAGAATTGGACTGAAGTGCACTTACTCAGTACAAATATTCAAAAACATTCTTAAATCAAGATATGTTTGCTTGAGATGCAAAATATTATATATTTTTATATAAATTGATCAAAATGAAATTATTTTATGATTAATTAAGAACAAATATCTGCCAATGGAATCAGAAACATTTATTTTACTTACCCTATTGGCAGATATTTGTTATTGTTTTAAGCATAAACTCTTAAAGGTTTATGAAGAACCTTTAACATCCATGTAACTTTTCCATTCCCCAAAAGGTTCTTTATAGTGGAAAAAGGTTATTTTTAGAATATCCTTTGGGGAACCAAAAATGGTTCTTCAATGACATCACTGCGAAAACAGCCTTTTGAAACCTTTATTTTTAAAGGGATAATTCACCCAAAAATGAAAATTCTGTCATCATTTACTCACCCTGAGTCTAGTTGTCAACATTCTACAAAATATCTTCAACAGAAGAAAGAAATTCATACAGGTTTGGAACAACTTGAGGGTGAGTAAATAATGACAACATTTTTATTCTTGGGTGAACTATCCCTTACTGTAAACCCCAGTAAGTTGGCAAAATAAAAAATAAAAAATTAGACAATCAGTTACATTTAAGTTAAGAAATTAAAAGTTTAAGTAAGCACAAATAGAACATTTTTATTTTGTACTCATGCATTTTAATTGACTTAACTTGTAAAGACTTAACTCATATATTTCACTTAATATGATCATGTAATACCAACATAAATATTTTTAGTAGTGGAAACTTGGCTAGCTTTAACTAGCTAATTCAATAAATGCTAACTTACTAATTGGTAACAATGCTTTGATAGAGTTAGCAGAGCATAGCAATTGTTGAATGAGTACTGCATTCGCAGCTCATGCTCCATTTGTCACCATCATGGTAACCAACCCCACCCCCAAAACCCCAACATATCAGAAACTCTTCTGAATTAGCATAGCTAAACATTAAACACTACTAAGGGCCCTATCATACACCTGGCAAGTGTTTTTTTTTTGCTAGTTTCAGCCCGACGCAGTTATCATTTTCATGTCCTGCACCACGTTGTTTAAATAGCAAATGCATTTGCGCCCATTTGTTCGCCCATGGGGCAGAATTAGCCTACCTATTTGCAGTAATGACGAGCAAGCAGGTGTCATTGGACGAGCAGATCCGTTTCCTCACTAGAGAATTGTTCAGTTTTTTTTGCTTGATATTCCGGCATGTAAATAGCGAATCAGCCATGGTGCAAGCGCAACTGGCTTTTAAAGGGAATGGGAGATGAGACTCTGATTGGTTTATTCCACTTTACGCCCAAAACACACCCATGACTCATTAAGATACTAGGGACAACCCTTTTGGACCATGCGCCATGTGCGGCAACCATTTTTCCCATCGTTAAACTAGCAGAAGTGGATTCGGACACGCCCTAAATGCGCATAGATCGTTAAAATAGGGCCCTAAATCTACAAATTAACATTAATCTTGCACAGAAAACATTATATAACACTTCATTTTAGCATTTACTCTGCCTTTCGATAGCCATGGCAAAGCATGCTGGGAAATAGAAATCCCAGACCATTTTCAGTTAAATTTAAGTTTGTCTAAATTAAAAGAAATAAGTTCATAAAACTCAAAACAATGAAACAATTCAGATTACTTAAAATGTGTCCGTTTTGTGAACTCAAAAGAAAAAGAAAGATACTCATAAAACTTAAGCGGAATGAAGTAATTTGTTTAATTTAAGTTTACCCTACTCAAACCAATTAATTATTTTGAGCATAAGGGTTTTGAGGGTTTACAGAGTGAGAACATCTTGATTTAAGACTGTTTTGATATTTGCACTAGGAAACGAGACAAAAACATTGAGGAAGAACATTTTGTTTTTTGCAGTGTACTCCAAAACAACTGGTTTTCAAGAAGATGCAGATGGTAAATTAGTTGTTAATTGATTAAAATTCTCAGTGTATCATTGAAATTAGTTTGAATAAACCACACAGAACACAAACATTGAGCTTGTGCCGATAAATGATGGAAAGAGACACAGTTTCTCAGTGTTTTATTGTTAGACATGCAGATCTTAAACATTCCAGTCCATGCGTCAATGTGGAAAGCAGAAGTGAGAGAAGGATTGGGATGTTTGGGGCTGATTGCGCAGTGCAGATCACAGACTCTTCATCATGTTGTCTCACTGAACACACACACACACTGATTTCATTTCTCTTAGTAAGCAGGGCTTGACATACCTTTTTTTTTGCTCACCAGCCACTGTGGCTAGTGGTTTTCACTGGCTACAATTTTGACATCGATACCATGGGGAAAAACTGCCATATAGATATTTTTAATATTATCTCATAATTTGGCAGCAGGTATATTAGGCTGCTGTCACTTTAAGACCTGACGCACGGATCCATTATACTGTTACACATGCGTTTTCTTTCTCAGCTGTTTACGTTCACTTAAAACACAACTGACTGTGTTTACATGAATACTTGCCTAGACGGGCATTTTGACATTATTTTGTGTGTATTTGACTGTTTAAGCGCAATAAGTAGCACAAAAGAACTCAGTTTAGTACTGGGAGGATTTATCGGGTGTGGGCACAAAATCTGCAAGAATGAGTAAAATTATTATACAGGTTTTGTGTGTAACTCACTGTCAGAATGATAAGAGAGCAATAAAGCACCGCTGGTATTGTGTGTGGATTACATAGCACTTATTTTAGTATTTCAGATGCCTTTTTAAAATATTTTGTTGACTTGTGTACTTACATTATCCCAGATGATTCCAAGAATGTTTAAATCCAGAGAAATAAGCCATTTTAACCAGGACATGGACCATGTCCATGCGTCACCTATCAGTGACATCAATGACATCCTACCCGCGTTACCCTCGATTTTCCATGGAAACACCAAAGGAGCTTTAATATATTATGTGTTTTATTAGACAGGTGAGCAACTGTTTGGATTACATTCATCGACAGAATACTAATCATTGTTCTATAGCTCAGCACAGTTAGTTTAAATCTTTTTCATGATTTACCGCTAGTACCATGTTTTACCATGACTAATGTCAATCTAACTTACTGCAGTGTGCAACAAGTCTCATAATAGCCGCCGAGCGAACGCACAGTATACACAAAAATGCATCTAATATGACACATTTTTGTGCCTTTAATGTCATCCCTGTTCCCTTTCAGTCGGTCACGTTCGACGTACGTCGGACGTCACCGACGAATTGGGATCACTTCTGGGAGCCCCTATCAACTTCGAGATATAGAGAACGGGCCAATGGCCATTGGCGTGCGAGATTTGCATCTCGCGCTCCGCCCCGCGCTGCGGGTATAAACAGGAGGCGAATGCAGCGCACTATTGTCATTCACTTCGGAGCCGAACACGGTGTTGATGAAGGAGACTGTTCCTGCTTCAGCAGAAAGAGAAAGAGAGAGAGCGAGAGAAGATGCTTCTTTGAGTGCTGGGAGAGAAGGCACGATCAGCGGCGGCCGCGAGCTCACTGATACAGTGATAAACTGCTGTTTTTACAGCACTGTTGGTTTGGTGAGGGCGTTCCCAACGGTGAGTGCATACACAGGCTGCACTACTCTCCTGTGTTTTGCCGCGGTCGTTCCTGGGTGCTTCAGCACATTTAAAAGAGCTTTCTTCTAAAAGAGCAGCGCGGGTGTGACACTGCGTCTTTTTCAAGACGTCATTCCACCCGTGCGTTTCTGGATGCGGTTGTTTCCTGTCCTTTGACGGCCACGATCCCTCTCGCATAAGCATGTTGAGATTGCGTTCGTGGGTGATCCATGTTCTCTCAGGAGAACGGGATCACGTCGGCGCGTTGTTCGTCTCGCCTTCCTCGTGAGGGTTTGAGTGTTCAGCGCGCCGTGTGCCGTCTAGCTGCCGGCTGACAGCGCGGGTTGTCACGGCAACCCAGCGCGTCACTCGGCGCTTTAGATGCGCGGTCGAGACTTAACCTCAAACGGGGTTGAGTCCCTTCGCCTATTCCCCGATCTAGTTTCTTTTCTGGTGCACCAGAAAGAAGCTACTTCGGCTAATAAGCCTTGGTGACCTGAGGATTACAGTGGGGCTTCCCTGCCGAGTACATCTCCGTGGGCCCTCACTCCTCTATCGCATCGCAAGCATGCTGAGACTGTGTTCGTGGGTGGTTCATGTTCTCTCATGAGAGCATGACCACGTCGGCGCGTTGTTCGTCTTGCCTTCTTCATAGGGGCTTGAGTGTTCAGCGCGCCGTGTGCCGTCTCGACGGCCACGCTCACAGTCTTGCATGCCTGCTGGTAGCTTACAGGTGGGATTGCTGGTTCCAAAAAAATAAATAAAGGGGACCTAGCGTTTCATCTGGGGCTCTAGCAGAGGACAGATGTCAATCGCTGCATCGGAGAGAGGGCTGTTATAAGCTGGAAATGAAGATGATGCTGAGTTTCCCACTATAATGGTGTGTGCTCATCCTGAATCAGATTCAGACTTGACAGCCATGCTTTCCTGGGTGGCTGAGGCATAGTGCAACGCGTAAATCGCCTTGCCCGCCCCCTTGCCTTTTTCCCGGATGTGCATTGGAAAGCTTTGGCAGTGTGGAACTATTTGGTGCCAAAATATGGGGTGCCAATGGTGCCATAATCTGGATAAAGTTTTCCTCTCTCTCACTACCCTCATCGGTGAGGTAGCAGTGCCACTGGCAGGCCACCTCCGCCCTGCGCTCTTAGTGCACGAGGGTAGTTCTGAGCTGAGGTTGAGCTGCGCACAGTGACTGATTTACATTTAAAGTCACAGCGCTGGCCCTTGGCCAGACGGTGTCCACCCTGGTCCAGAAACACCCTTGGGCTACCTTGCAGGGGTGTGAGACGTTGCCAGAGTACGCTCTCTCGATGCTCACATCACACAAGGTGACCCTTTTCGGCTACACTGTCGGTGACTGTGCAGCAGTCCTCCACAGTGCAAAGCAGATGGAACCCCTCAGTCTGCTCGCCATGGGCATCCCACGATGCCACCCGTCTTGGCTGCCAGTCAGCTGAGACGGGTGACCTGGACTTGGTTGAAGCTGCTCTTCCCCGGAGGAGGGCCGGGTGGAGAATCATTGCTAAATTTTGTTGCGCCACCGGTGTTACAGCCAGTGGTACCCAAATTCTTAAGAGCAGTTCCAATACCTCTGGGTCTCAGGAGTTCAGGAATGGCAGCGTGTGACGCTATGAAGCCGCGCCGCTCTCATTCCCCTCCCCACAAGAGGGCAAGAATGGCAGTGTGCGACGCCGGGGAGCCTCGCCACTCTCATTCCCCTCTTCTCAGCGGTGTGAGGACGGCAGTGCCTCGCCACTTTTGTTCCCTGCTGAGGAAGGAGGTGAGGTAGGCAGTGTGTGACGCCACAAAGCCTTGCCACTCTCTGCCCCTCCTTCAGTCGCCAGCGGACCGCAGCGTATGGCTTGAGAACGCTACCATGCCTTCTCTCATACTCTCCGTCCAACCGTGGGGGCAGGTAGGTGCTGCGTGCGCACTCAGACCCCACTTCAGGCGCTGTGCCTCTTGGGTCGGGTCCCTGCCCTCCACTTCGCTGCCCTACTGCGGGTACGTCTGTGGGGCGGGTGTGTTCATGGTACGGTTTCCGGAAGCCTAGCTAGCACTTCCGGGACAGTCCCGCTGACTCACCTGCACCACCAGGCTCGGCTATGTGATTCAGTTCGCACGGCATCCTCCCAAGTTCTGGGCGTCCACTTCACTGTTGTGTGGAGCTGTGACGCCCGCCGGTCCCTCCAGCCGACATGAAGTTGGGGTTCTATAACTCCTACTTCATTGTGCCCAAGAAAAGCAGTGGGTTATGACCAATCTTGGACCTGTGAGTCCTGAACCGGGCCCTTCACAAACCGCCCGTTCAGATGTTGACGCAGAAGTGCACTTTCGAGTACATCCGTCCCCAAGATTGGTTTGCAGCGATCGACCTGAAGGTCGTTCCCTTCAGGACTGTCCCTGTTGTGTGAATACAGAGACACGGTGATCAGTCACCTCAGCCTGTTGGGACTTCGGGTCAACTGGGGAAAGAGCAAACTCTGCCCCATGCAGAGGATCTCTTTTCTCGGTATGGAGCTGGACTTGGTCAATCTGACAGCGCGTCTCACAGAGGAGCGTGTCCAGTCGGTGTTGAACTGCTTGAATTCGTTCAAATGCAGGACAGCGGTACCACTGAAACATTTTCAGAGGCTCCTGGGGCATATGGCATCCGCAGCCGATGTAACGCCGCTCGGATTGCTTCATATGAGACCGCTTCAACACTGGCTACACGACAGAGTCCTGAGATGGGCGTGGCACAGCGGATCCCTCCGTGTCCCCGTGACTCCGAGGTGCCACCAAACCTTCAGCCTGTGGTCGGACCCTTCGTTTCTACGGGCAGGAGTTTCCCTAGAACAAGTGTCCAGGCATGTTGTTGTCTCCACGGATGCCTCATCCACGGGCTGGGGTGCCACGTACAACGGGCTTGCAGTTTCGGGTCTGTGGACGGGGCCTCAACTGCAATGGTATATCAATTGCCTCGAGTTGTTAGCAGTTCGTCTTGTGCTGGGCCGCTTCAAAACGCCGCTACTAGGCAAGCACGTTCTGGTCCGTACGGACAACACTGCGGCCGTTGCGTACGTCAACAAACAGGGTGGTCTGCGCTCCCGTCGCATGTCTCAACTCGCCCGCCATCTCCTCCTATGGAGTCAGAAGCATCTGAGGTCGCTTCGTGCC
This sequence comes from Rhinogobio ventralis, assembly GCA_039654625.1. Classification (NCBI taxonomy): domain Eukaryota; kingdom Metazoa; phylum Chordata; class Actinopteri; order Cypriniformes; family Gobionidae; genus Rhinogobio; species Rhinogobio ventralis. The sequence goes on from CM077198.1 coordinate 32,357,706, forward strand.
ATTCACATTCCGGGCCTGCTCAATCGTGCGGCCGACGAGCTCTCACGACAGCCAGTGCTCCCCGGAGAGTGGAGACTCCATCCCCAGGTGGTCCAGCTGATCTGGAGTCGCTTCGGGACCGCACAGGTAGACCTGTTTGCCGCCCCGGACACGACCCACTGCCAGTTGTAGGCCCCTGGGGCCTACGCAAGTATACGTTTCCCCCAGTGAGCCTTCTTGCACAAACTCTGTGCAAGGTCAGGGAGGACGAGGAGCAAGTCCTGTTGGTTGCTCTGTATTGGCCCAACTGGACTTGGTTCTCGCGACAGCACCTCCCTGGCCCATTCCTCTGAGGAAGGACCTCCTGACTCAGAGACGGGGCACCCTATGGCACCCGCGTCCGGTGTCTGGTCCCTGGACGGGACGCGGAGGTTCTAGGTGGCCTACCACAGGCTGTGGTAGACACCATCACTTCCGCTAGAGCTCCCTCTACGAGGCGCCTCTATGCGTTGAAGTGGAACCTGTTCGTCGACTGGTGTTCTTCTCGCTGAGAAGACCCCCGGAGATGTTCGGTCGGTTCTATGCTTTCCTTCCTACAGGACGGGTTGAAGCGAAGGCTGTCTCCCTCCACCCTCAAAGTCTATGTTGCCGCTATCGCCGCTAATCATGACATGGTAGGTGGTAAGTCTCTAGCGAAGCACGATCTGATCGTCAGGTTCCTGAGGGGGGCGAGGAGACTAAAACCGCCTCGCTCTCCCTCTATACCCTCTTGGGACTTAACTCTGGTGCTAACCGCACTGCAGAGGGCGCCCTTTGAGCCTTTGCAGTCAGTTGAGTTAAAAATCCTGTCTCTGAAGACAGTACTCCTGACTGCATTGGCCTCTATCAAGAGGGTAGGGGACCTGCAGGCATTTTCGGTCGATGAATCGTGCCTGGAATTCGGGCCCGGTAACTCTCATGTAATCCTGAGACCCCGGCCCGGATATATGCCCAAGGTTCCCACCACTCCCGTCCGGGACCAGGTGGTGAGCCTGCAAGCGCTGCCTTCAGAGGAGGCAGACCCAGCCCTAGCTTTTCTCTGTCTAGTCCACGCTCTGCGGACTTACGTGGACAGAACGCAAAGCTTCAGGACCTCAGAACAGCTCTTCGTCTGTTATGGAGGCCAGCAGAAGGGAAAGGCTGTCTCCAAGCAGAGGATGGCCCACTGGATAGTGGATGCCATCGTCTTGGCGTACCAAACCCAAGACGTGCCCTGCCCGCTCGGGTTAAGAGCCCACTCCACTAGGGGTGTAGCTTCTTCCTGGGCGTTGGCTCGTGGCGCCTCACTGACAGATATTGTAGAGCTGCGGGCTGGGCGACACCTAACACGTTCGCTAGATTTTATAGCCTCCGTGTAGAGCCGGTATCTTCCTGTGTGCTCGCTTCCCATAGTCAGTAACACCGAAGTGCCCGTTCTAAGTGTCGGCTTGCTGCGCCACTCCCTTCCCTTTGGAACGGATACGTGCGCTTATATGCTCCAGTCGAGTTCCCCAGAACGGCGAACCCTGTTGAGTCCTCCGCAACCCGCGGCAGTCGGATGTGGCGGAGCGTCCGACACCAGGTCTAACACTCGTATTCATTGGTGGAACTTGTTAGGCTGGGTTCCATATGTTGTGACCCCCACGGCGGTCCCATATGTGTATTCTTCCACGGTATGGCTCCCTACGGCGAGCCCGTGTCTTTCCCTCGGCAGAGCTCTCTGCCGTCTCAGTTAGGTGTTGTTCCCCCGCCTGTTTGGCCGGGGCCACCCCTGGGACTTCCGTATGTTGCACTGCCCACGGCCAGTCCATACGTGTATTTTCCACATGGTAACTCCCTTCGGGCATGATGTGGCTTCCGCAGCGTCCCTCTGGGCACGCTTTCTCAGCGTTATCCAATAGTCTGCTGAAGTGGGTCTTGCGGAACAGCAGTGTGACTTCCCTGCGTGAATTCCCCGCCCGGAACAGACGGGGTCTGAGGGGCTCTCGCTGGGCGCTGGAAGTGGTAGTAACTGTGGCGTTTTCCAAAGGGATCCCAATTTGTCGGTGACGTCCGACGTACGTCGAACGTGACCGACTGAAAGGGAACGTTTCGGTTCCGTATGGTAACCCTCGTTCCCTGAAGGAGGGAACGGAGACGTACGTCCCGTCGCCACAGTTGCTGTACCATCACTGCATGGCCGAGTCACTAGTTCGGCTCCTCAGTGAAAAACAATAGTGCGCTGCATTCGCCTCCTGTTTATACCCGCAGCGCGGGGCGGAGCGCGAGATGCAAATCTCGCACGCCAATGGCCATTGGCCCCTTCTCTATATCTCGAAGTTGATAGGGGCTCCCAGAAGTGATCCCAATTCGTCGGTGACTTCCGACATACGTCTCCGTTCCCTCCTTCAGGGAACGAGGGTTACCATACGTAACCGAGACGTTAGTAAGGTAGTTGATAAGTTTAGATATTGGGTAGGATTAATGGATGTAGAATATGGTCAAGCCATTAATATGTGCTTTATAAGTACTAATAAACTGCCACTATCCTAGTAATATGATGCTAATAAGCAATTTAATAGTGAGAATTGGACCCTAAACTAAAGTGTTACCAAGAATTTTGTAAACAGGATATAGGTGGTCAGATTTTTTCCCCTGAAAACCAGGGAAACTAGCTAACCACAAACAGTTTGCAGGTGAATCTAAATGAAATCTGCAAAATGCAACACTTCTACAGCTCTATACTGTTTCACATACTATTTAAAAAACAGTATGCAGTATATAGTGTGCATTATGCAGTACACTAGTGTTTCAAACCGGCCGTGTGCTGAATTCAAGTCACCTTTATTTCTGTAGAGCTTTATTCAATACAGATTGTTCCAAAGCAGCTTTACAGAAATAAACAGGAAAATAACTGAATCACTGATCGAAGTTTCATCAAATATGAGTTCATGCTTGTGTCATTATTCAGTTCAATTCAGCTCAGTGTTGATTCAGTTCAGTTCAATATAACTGACTGCTGTGGGATGAATCTGAACTGAGAGTCTGAAGTGGTAGCTTTTGATTTGGTTTGTCAGATGGATGGATCTGTTGAAACCGCTGAAGTTTAAGGACATCTGGGTTGATGAGAGGTCAATAAAGGTCATTATTGTGAGTCATAAAACATCCATTGTTGCAATATGATGAGAGAAGGTCTCAGTTGTTTATTTCTATAGATCTAAATTTATAAATCTTATATTTTCTCTAAGGATTTTTGGAGTAACATCTAAACTTAACCTAAATCGGGTTACTAATGTAGGGTTACTAAGATGTTAAAAGCACATTTTTTTAACATCTTACTAACTCTATGAAGCCATATTAGATACACAAATTTCTAAGGCCTCTAAATGATCAACATGATCAAAACTTTGCTGACAAACGTGCTGCACACAATCTACATTCCTTCTGTCATCTGAGATTTTTTTTTTTTTAATCATGTTAAAATGTGAGTATCAAATATGATCCATTAGGCTTTTTAAGGAAAGTTTATTTGTTCATCTCTTAATTATCATTTTATTGCTTTGCATTATATGTTTTAAAAGAGCTTTGATCATAAAACTAAGCATTTAAATATCATCTTAATTTATATTGTATTATATAATATTATATTTTGTCTAGAGGTTTATTAAAGTATACAGCTAAACGCGTCTCCGTGTGTACTGAGCCTAATTTACACACGTGCTTTTCTCACTAATGCATTCAAATAAATGTTATCCCACAGTGCTACTTTATCTGTAGCAGAAATCTGTTTCCCTTCTGTTTATTGATTGGCAGGTTGGTCTGAACCGCGGATCAGGCTGAACTCTGGCGCTTTGGCCGGTACCGATGTGATTCTCAGCTCCGGTTCTCCTCTTCATTTGATCTGCGAGGGTGACGGCCCAGTGACGTGGCTTCCACCACTGGCCAAATACAAACGTTACATCTCAAAAGAAGTCAGAAACATCCGAAGTTTCCATGTGGATAAAGCCATGGCGCATTTTACAGGAACATACAAGTGCGACTATATAAACAGAAATTATTCAAACATGTCATCTTCTGTTCATGTGTTTGTCAGGGGTGAGTGATCTCATTTCTCCTTCTCAACCTAACACTTTATAAATGCATAAATGCTATTTCTTAGTAGTATTTTTCTTTTGATTTCCAGTTCAAATATATAAACATTCTTAAAGGGATAGTACACCCAAAAATTTAAATCATTTACTCATAGCCTCAAGTTGTTCCAAACCTGTATGAATTTCTTTCTTCTGTTGAACACAAAAGAAGATATTTTGAAAAATGTCAGTAATCAAACAGTTGATGGGTCTAATTGACTTAGTATTTTATTTTTCCATACTATGGAAGTCAATGGGGCCCATCAACTGTTTGGTTACTCATATAAATGATGACAAAATTAAAAAATCAAGATGGTAGTGGATAAAGATCTGGTCTGGTGACTGGTGAAGTTGAATGTTCAATAACATGTGAAACCGCATCTGTGACGGTTACAGATTCCCGAGCTCTGTTCGTTTCACCGGGTTTGCCTAAGCCACTTGTGCCTACTGAAGGTGACGATATGTTACTCCCGTGTCTTCTGACCGACCCCGACGCCACGGACTTCACACTCCGCATGGATAACGGCTCAGCAATGCCTTATGGCATGAACGTGACCTTTGACCCCAGAAAAGGTGTCCTGATTCGCAACGTTCAGCCTGGATTCACCGCCGACTACATTTGCAGTGCTAGAATTGGAGGGGTTGAGAGAGTGTCAAAGATATTCAGAATAAACATCAGGCAAAGTGAGTTTTATTTGAAGCCGTTGTGCTTACACAGCAAAAGAAATTCTCACTATGTATTTTTGCCTTGTTTTTCAAATATGTTTTACAAATATATATATATATATTTTTTTTTATATCAAGATACGTTTTTTTGAGAAGCAAAATGACTTAAGATATTACATGTTGTTTACTGAAAAATGTGAGTTTATGCTTAAAACTAAATATCTGTCAGTAAGAATCTTCTAATAATCTTCTTTTCCTTTTGAATTAAGTTTATTTTTTCAGACCCCTCTGGCAGATATATCGTTTTCAAATGACATTTTGTCAAATGACAAAAGCTCCAGTTTTTCAGAATAGGAATAAATTGATACATTTTGGAATTTTGTGATTTCACAAACAGTTCCGAAGATAAAAATCTTTGTGAAATCACAAAATTCCAAAATGTTTCAGTTTATTCGTAATGCTGACTGAACAATGTAGAACAGGGTTTCCCAATTTGGAGTTGATAAAAATCTAATAATCAATTAAATTATACAAATGTTAAATTAAAATAAATACATATATTATTAAAAAAAAGTATTTTATGTGTTTACCTGCATGTCATTAACTGACATCAGAGAACCATGAACGTGTTGGTAAATTATTGAAATATTAACTTAATATTTAAATATTTTAGGCCAAAGGGGTTTGGCTGAGGAAGGTTTATTTTTTCATCTCTCAATCATCATTGTATTGCATTGCAGTATATGTTTTAAAACTACAGAGCTTTGATCATAAAACTAAGCATTTAAATATCATCTTTGTAAGACATTGGAGATATAGAGTGACAACTGATATTTATATGGTTTTATGTAAGTAGTCTGCTATAATGTTAGAAAGATCTCATTGATGTACATTAAAAGCTATCAGAATCTTATTCATTGCTCATATAAATATCAGCATCTGCACCAAATTGCAAAAGTGTATCACTACTACATCAAAATTTTAACAAAATATCAAAGTTATATATTAATGTAATATCTCAGCTATATTTTTTAACCAGGGTTACGTTTTCCACCGTACGTGTTCCTGGGGAGAAACGAGTATGTGAAACTGGTGGGAGAGAGATTTCGGATCATTTGCACCACAAATAACCCAGACTTTAACTACAACGTTACATGGACACACTCCACTAGAACGGTATGAACTTTGACCTCTGGACTCTTATCACATCTGATTCTGGATTAAATATTTTTAATGATATTTATCAGGCCTCTTTCAATAGACTAAAAAGCCAATAGTCAATTTTGAGACACATTTTTGGGAAACAATTGTATTCCTTAAACGCATATAAAATAAATGCTGTGCTTTTAAACTTTCTATTCATCAAAGAATCCTGAAAAATCTTGGTTTATCTTGTTTTCCACAAAAAAATTAACCAGCACAACACTTTTCAACATTGATAATGATTAGAAATGTTTCTTGAGCAGCAAATCAGCATATTATAATGATTTCTGAAGGATCATGTGACACTGAAGACTGGAGTAATGATGCTGAAAAGTTTTGATCAGAGGAATAAATTACATTTTAAAATATATTTATGAATCGAATACATCAGAAAACAGGCATTTTAAATGGTAATATTTCACAAAATTACTGTAGTTGTGATCAAATAAGTGAAGCCTTGGTCCAGTGTAGTGTATGTATGGTGTCCAGTAATGTTATTATTCTCATTCCCAGCTGCCTCAAGCAGAAGAGAAATCAAGGATGCAGGGGGATCGTTTGGCCATTGAGAGCATCCTGAGCATACCGGCTGTTCAGTTGTCTGATTCGGGTAACATCACCTGTACGGGTCAGAACAAGGCCGGAGCGAACAGCTCCACCACCCAACTGCTGGTCGTGGGTGAGAGACAAGTCATACTTGTTCATTCATAGTTTTCAGTCACGTGACTGGCACGGAGACCCGGGGGGCACAGCATCCAGAGAACTGCAGTACAGGCCTATACATTTTTATTTTGAATATTTAGATCACCTCTCAAAAGAAAAAAACTAAAATATGTGAACACAATGCACGTTTTGGGCACTTGTGATTTATATACAGCACCTGCTGCAGTATGTCAATCACTGAAAATAGTCCTGCATTCTAAAACGCTTAACGTGAAAAACACTTAAAGTGCCTACTAAAACAGTAATATTAAAAGATCAAATTCAGTATACAGCTTATTTATGATGCATACTATATTAAAGGGGTCATATCATGCCTCTTTTACAAGATGTAAAATAAGTCTCTGATGTCCTCTGAGTGTGTATGAGAAGTTTTAGCTCAAAATACCCCACAGATGATTTTTTATAGCATGTTAAAATTGTCACTTTCGGAGGGTGAGCAAACACGCGCCGTTCTTGTGTGTGTCCCTTTAAAGGATTAGTTCACTTCAAAATTTTACTCACCCCCATCTCATCCAAGATGTTCATGTCTTTCTTTCTTTAGTCGAAAAGAAATTAAGTTTTTTTTGAGGAAAACATTCCAGGATTTTTCTCCCCATCACAGACTTCCATGGCAACCAAAATGTTGAAGGTCCAAATCAATGCAGTTTCGAATGGCTTCAGAGGCTCTATGCAATCCTAGACGAGGAATAGGGTCCTATCTAGCGAAGCGATCTGTCATTTAAAAAAAAAAAAAAATACAATGAATATACTTTGAATATACTAACCTAAATTGCTCATCTTGCGCTGTTCTGCTACGTGCCAATGATTGCGCAATCACGTCGAAAACGTCACACTAGACGCAGGCCTGTTTACAAAACGCTCGTACGAAGACTAATTAGCAAAAAAAAAAACGTAAAACAACGATGTCGGGCGATTTTGAAGTTGAAGATGAAGTGTTTTTTTGGTAAAGGCCGTTTGTATTAATCCTCGCACGTTCGCTTGGGGTGGTACTTCCGCCTACGTCTTGCGTGACCTTTCCGCCAGACCTTACGCAATCCATGTCACGTCGCAGAGCAGCGCAAGATGAGCAATTTAGGTTAAAAAGTATATTAATTGTAAAAAAATGTGAAAATGACCAATCGTTTGCTAGATAAGACCCTATTCCTCGTCTGGGATCGCGCAGAGCCTCTGAAGCCCTTTGAAGGACTTTGAAACTGCATTGTGCACTTCATTTTGAAGTGAACTAATCCTTTAAATGCAAATGAGCTGCTGCTCCCAGCCCCCTTTCAAGAAGAGGGCGGAGCTTCAAGAGCTTGCGTTAGCAGCTCCGATTACCTCACACAGACACGCACTGAAAATGTCAGAAATTGTTCAGCCTTTTATGTTCAAACCGGAGTCAGACAATGATGAATACGTGATAACGTAGAATGCAACAGGACATGTGGGAACTGTTGACAGATGCCTTCAGAGCCAGAGAATATATGCTGCCTGAAGATAGAACAGGTTTAGTTTAATTATGGTTATAACTTGTGTTGTCATGCATGATGTCATGTGAAAACTAGGAGTTGGTGTTGTTTGGTGTCTTTAAAACTATTAAAGCACTTTTCGATTTGTGACAGACGAGCCGTATATTCGGCTCTCCCCAAAGCTCTCATCTAAACTCACCCACCGCGGTCTGTCCATCGAGGTGAGCGAAGGGGACGATGTGGATCTTGGTGTTTTGATCGAAGCGTATCCTCCTCTGACCTCACACCAGTGGGAGACTCCAACATCCCACAATGCCTCACTCCCAGAGAACAGGTTTTACAACTATAACGACAGGTCAGTAGAAAGCACAGATTGCAATCTCATCAACCATGCAATTGCAATTATCAACCATGGCAAGTGAGATTCATTTTTACATGTGTCAGATTCACATATTCTTAGGTCGACTGTGATGTTTGTGTTTTGGTGGGATATATTTAGCTCAGGGTTTGTGAATCTGTAGGTACGAGGCGCTGCTGTTCCTCAGAAGACTGAACTTCCAGGAGATCGGGCGCTACACACTCCACGTAAAGAGCAGCATGAAAACTGCCTCCATTACTTTTGATATCAAAATGTACAGTAAGTACAGTTATATACACAGTTACAGTATATACAATTATCTATAAAGTCATGTCATGGATTATCTATGAAGTCATTTGACAAAGAAAGGACACCCTTTTGAATTATATGGTTTATGTATTAGGAAACAATAAAAAGTCATCTGGTCATTATCAGGTCATAAAATTAGGTAAATGCAACCTCAGATGAACAACAACACATGACATATTACAAAGTGTCATTATTTATTTAACAAAAACTAGGCCAAAATGGAAAAGCCATGGGTAACAAACTAAGTACACCCCATGATTCAGTTGCTTGTAGAGACACTTTTAGCAGCAATAACTTGAAGTAATCATTTTCTGTATGACTTTATCTGTCTCTCACATCATTGGAGGAATTTTGGCCTGCTCTTCTTTACAACATTGCTTCAGTTCATTGAGGTTTGCGAGCATTTGTTTATGCACAGCTCTCTTAAGGTCCCGCCACAACATTTCAGTCAGGATCAGGTCTGGACTTCGACTGGGCCAGTGCAACACCTTGACTCTTTTCTTTTTCAGCCATGCTGTTGTAGATTTGTTGGTGTGCGTGGGATCATTGTCTTGTCTTTACATGACCCAATTTCGGCCAAGATGTAGCTGTCGGACAGATGGCCTCCCATTGACTCTAGAACTTTGGTATGCAGAATTTATGGTCGACTCAATGACTGTGAGGTGCCCAGGTCCTGTGGCTGCAAAACAAGCCCCAAACATCAACCCTCTACCACTGTGCTTGACTTTTGGTATGAGGTGTTTGTGCTGAAATGCGGTGTTTGGTTTTCGCCAAATGTGGCACTGTGCATTATGGCCAAGCATCTCCACTTTGGTCTCGTCGGAACAGTGAACCATTTAAACGTTTGCTTATAACGTGGGGCCTCAGCACCAACACGTGAACAATAACAAACCAAATTCAGCTTCCTTTTTATCAAAAATGTTGACAAGAAAACCAGGAACAAAAAGGTGCCATGCTTGTTGGTCTTTTTCTAATTGTACTACCATGAACTTTAACTTAAGAAGAGTCTGAGGTGTAGTTCTTGGGGGTTTTGCGATTTCTCTAAGCATTGCACAGTTTGACGTTGGGTGAATTTGCTGGGACATCCACTCCTGGGAAGATAAATGTTTTCCACTTGTGAAAAATCTTCCTCACTGTAGAATAATGGACTTTATATTGTATTGGAAATGGCCGTATAACCCTTCTCAGATTGATAGCAGCAACAATTGCTTCTCTAAGTTTATTGCTGATGTCTTTCCTCCTAACACACACCTGAATGCTCCACACCAGCAAACTGCCAAAACTTCTGCTTTTATAGAGTTGGTAACACTCACTGATAATCAGTTAATCAAAGGCATTTGATTAGCAGCACCTGACTGCTACTTACCCTCTTATTCCTATGGAAGCAGCGGGGGAGTACTTAGTTTTTCGCCCATTGCTTCTCCATTTTGATCTAGTTTTTGTCAAATAAATAACGACACAGTGTAATATGTTATAATACGACCAGATGATTTTTTATATTAGGTCCTCCAGAATTCAATAGAGTGAGCTATAAAAATTTGAGCTGTAAATTTGTTTAATTTTTTTTTACTAATTTAAAATTACCTATTTTTCTTTTAATCACCAATGTATTTCATGTGTTTAATTTGACACTGACTAATGATGCTGAAAATTCAGCTGTGCGTCACAGTTATTTTAAATTGTAATAAAATTATTTCACAATATAAAAAATTTTACTGTATTTGTCATCAGATAAATTTGGTAAGCAATATATTTGGCAGCTTTGGTAAGCATAAAAGACTTCTTTTAAAAATGTTATTCAAAACTTTTGACAGGGAGTGTATTTTATATAACTTTGCACGGGCAAGGACTGTATTTTCAGTTAAATGTATATTTGGGGCATTTACGTCCATCACAAGTTCATTACTGCAACTGCAACACAAAAAACCTGAGGAATTAAATCAAAATGACCATGAATGCCTCTAAAAGAACTGGAATGTACTGAGCACAGAACCTTCCTTTGAAGAAATCAAGTCAAAGAAGCAACAAAATTCCCATCTGAATTATTCAAGCTGATTTTGTTTCACAGAGAAACCTGTTGCGACGGTGAGATGGGAGAACGTCACAACTCTGACATGTAGATCTTACGGATATCCGACTCCCAGCATCCTCTGGTACCAGTGCACAGGAATCAGAACCACGTATGTGATGGCCACTTTATCACACATCTGAAAATACTGATACTTCTTGACTACCTGCTAAGAGTGGACATGATATCAAAATCAAGCCAGTTTGCTTTCTAAATATACATTTAGGATTTTATTGTGAGTGATTCATTAGTTAGAAACTCAGAAATGCATTGAATTACAGAAGTAAAATGTGTTGCTGCCAGTGTTGGGTGGTAATTCATTACTAAGTAATCAAATTACTGTTATTAATGACTTTTCCCTTGAAGAAAGTAAAGTAAGAGATTACTCTGTGTAATTCTATCTAAATATATCTAATAAATCTATCCATCTATCTATCTATCTATCTATCTATCTATCTATCTATCTATCTATCTAAATCATGCTAGCAAAATGCTAATTCATGTTGAAACCTGCTAGTGACGTTAAATAATGCTAGAAACATGCTAATTCCTGTTAACAACATGTTAATTCATGACAAAACATGCTAGCAACATGTTAAATCACTGTAGCAACATGATAAAACATGCTAGCGACATGGTAAATCATAATAAAACATGTCAGCAAAATGCTAAAGCATGCTAGCAACATTCTAATTCGGGATAACATGTTAAATCATGGTAACAAAATGTTACAAAATGTCAAATTGAGCTAGCAACATGCTATTCATGCCAAAAATGCTAGCAACATGTTAATTCATGCTAAAACATGCTAGCAACATGTTAAATCATGTTCACAAGCTAATTTCTGTTAACAATGTTAAATCATGTTAGTAAAATGTTAAATCATGTTAACAACATGCTAATTCATGATAAAACATGCTAGCAAAATGCTAAGTCATTGTAGCAAAATGCTAATTCATGATAAAACATGCTTGCAACATGTTAAATCATATTAGCAACATGCTAATTTGTGCTAACTACATGATAAATCATGTTAACAAAAAATTTTTTAATCGAGCTAGCAAAATGCTAATTAATGCTTAAACATGCTAGCAACATGTTAATTTGTGTTAACATGTTAATTCATGTTAACAACCTGTTAAAACATGCTAGTGACATGCTAAATCATGTTAAAACATGCTTGTCTTTAGTGATTTTGCCTTCAAAAAAGTACGAGAACGTTTTTGCAGCAATGTTTTATATTGGGATGAATTGAGAGTTTTTAATTTGAAAAGTTCTGAAAGACATTCAAAAGAATATGTGGAATGGATCACTAGACACACCTCTAAAATAGGCGTCATGAAATGTATGGTATGGAAAAAAAGAACAGTGAACCATTGAAACGTTTGCTTATAACGTGGGGCCTCAGCACCAACACGTGAACAATAACAAACCAAATTCAGCTTCCTTTTTATCAAAAATGTTGACAAGAAAACCAGCAACAAAAAGGTGCCATGCTTCGTCTCGTGGTGCCGTCTGATATTTTATTCTTTACAAACAGCGACAACTTCGTTGCAGATAAGACATTCACAAAACCAGGTAGGATGAACGCATCCATTCTTTTTTTAGACTCTTTGATAGTGCCATTTTCTCTCACCGGCTAGCTTAAATGTTAACATCACTCTGCACACGACGTAATAGTGCACCTCCAGCACGCAAACAAAAAAAAAAAAAAAATGCAGTTTAGTATGTGAGGATGCCAAGGAATAATTGTGTAAAAGTAGGCTACGCCAAATAATTATTACAATAAGTTAGGCTCCATTGTGTAACAAGCAAATTAAAATACACATTTATTATTCACAATATGGAAAGAGGAAATAAAACATGACTCAAACATGCCATTAATGGGCTTATTCAAGTCCTCTTTTATTTTTTGAGGGGTTTTTTTATCCATTCCGCATCTCCCACATATGAGTGTTTTAGCAAGGCAGTCTGTGTTGCAAGTTGGTGAATGAAGATACTTGTCAGGTTACGTGTCACTACTGCTTTATTCATTTATCAAATTTTAACAGCTCACTACCAGTTACAAAAGACACTGTAACAGTATGTCAGGCAATTCTAGTTTACCTTAAGGTTAACGAAAAGATCATAGTTAAGTATGCCTTCTGTAAGTCATACTTTCATAAGGTTGGTCTGGACCACTCTTAGCTATACCTTATCACTGCTGACAGTTCATTCCGGTAGTGGCCACCACTGTTTCTTTACATCTCAGTCTAGAGCCTACCAATATAATCCTGCTAATTGAAGTGTTTTCATGCAAATAATACAATTGTCATTAAACTGATGTTTGTTAGCTTTTTAATTATATTATCCAAAGGTACATCAGCTGGCAAAAAACATTATGGAGTCTATGATTGTGGAGGGGAGTGTGGTAAAACTATGGTAGCGATACAGCGAATGCTAAATTAAAGATGGCGTCGTCGATATTGTTGGTCCGACTTTGTCAAGACAAACAAGACGGAGCTTTTCTTTCTTTTCTTTTTTTCTCCGCTATAGTAGGCCTAGCTGTTGATTATGTTTTGCGTGTTGCGCTTTTATTGAGTAGGTCATCCAATAACAGAAATTAGTGATTTACACCAATAATATGATGCGGGCAATTAACCCTGCTTGTGGAGTCAATGAAGACTATGGCAAAATATATTATGATACGTTTGGGCATTAAAGGTTGCGGGTTCACACAATCATTTCAAAATTATATAAAATAACCACGGTTGGATTTAGTTTGCAATTTGGATTATATTTATAAGGTCTCTCGAGTCCTGATAAATGCAATTTCAACTATTTCTGAAGTGCTTCTATTATGAAGAACACCGCTTTCTCACATAACGCAGTTAAACAGCCCCTGCATAGAGTGAATAATCGATGTTTGAGCCATTGATGAACCAATCCAGCACCGCCGCCACGGACAGCACCGGCTAACGTCGCATTTAAGAAGGTATACCTTATGCAACCTCCTAAGATATAGTTCAGGGAACACGCCTAGAAATGGTATAGCTTTAGTTAAGTTATACCTTTAGAGTCTTCGTAGCGCGCTAAGAGACAACATTATCGGGAAATGCAGCCCTGGCACGTTATCTAGTGGCAATTTTTTTTTTTTTTGGGGCCCGATGCCAAACTTGCTTGCCGACCCCTGCTTTAAAACTTTTAGATTTCAAACTACTTCAAACTGAAAACCTTCAAACTTCAAGCTTTTAAAACTTTTAGATTTCAAACTACTTCAAACTAAAAACCTTCAAACTTCAAGCTTTTAAAACTTTTAGATTTCAAACTACTACTTTTTTACTTAAATACAAAAATCTTGAATTGATAACTGAAGTGAACTCAGGAGACGATGTACAGAGGATTCAGTGACAGTTCTTTGATTATTGCAGTATTTGTGTTCGACAGCTGCCCAGAAAACACCACGGACCTTCAGCCCATCCAGACGCAGACGGTGGAGTTCCAGAAGGAGCTGTACGGATCGGTGGGTGTGGAGAGCGTCCTGACCGTGGGACCGAACCGCAGGATGACCGTTGTTTGCGTGGCCTTCAATCTGGCCGGCCAAGGCAGTGACATCTTCTCCATGGACGGCTCTGGTAAGCGGGGTTTGAAGGCTCTAATGAAAGCTAAGCAGATTCCTCTGGTTTGGTGGTGAGATGTGTGTGTTCTGTGGTCTCAGATCAGCTCTTCACCAGCGCCATGTACGGCTGTGGAGTCGCCATGCTGGTCCTGGCGCTGCTGCTCGCCTTCATGTTCTACAAGTACAGACAGGTGAGATCATCACAGCGCCATCTGATCTCAGATCTGCTGCAGTTTGATCTCTTCAATCATGATGTGTCTTAGTGGGATTATTCTTCATCAGTCACATTATTTTCAAGAAGAAATCATTATGGATAAAAACTAGCTCTTTCTTTCTTTCACTTTCTTTTGCTCTTTCTTTCCAAAAATATTCTTTAATTCTTTCACTCTTTCTTCTTTTGCTTTTTTCTCTATTTCACTCTTTCTTCTTTCTTTGTTGCTCTTTTTTCTCTTTCTTTCTTTCTTTCGTTCATTCGCTCTTTCACTTTCTTTCGCTCTTTCTTTTGCTCTTTCACTCTTTTTTCTAGTCTTTCTTTCTATCTTTTTTCAATCTCTTTCTTACGCAAAATTCTTTTTTTCTCTCTTTCGCAATAATATTCTTTAATTCTTTCACTTTTTTCTTACTTTTTTCTATTTCTTTCTTTCGCTCTTTCTTTCTTTCACTTTCTTTTGCTCTTTCTTTCCAAAATATTCTTTAATTCTTTGTTTGCTCTTTTTTTCTCTTTCTTTCTTTCTTTCTTTCTTTCTTTCTTTTTTCTTTCTTTCTTTCTTTCTTTCGCTCTTTCTTTCGCTCTTTCTTTCGCAAAACTATTCTTTAATTATTTCACTTTGTTTCTTTTTTTGCTCTTTTTTTTCTCTTTATTTCTTTCGCTTTTTTTTGCTATATTCCGCTCTATCTATATTTATAATAATATATACAATTATAATACAATAATACAAAACATTTTATTTTGCCAAAAAATATTATATTATAAATATTATTTTGCAAAAAATTCTTTCTTGCTCTCTTTATTTCGCAAACATATAGTTTTTTTGCCAAGTATTCTGAGGATATATGATAGATTGAAAACAAATTGGTGTCAGAAATTGCTAGTCAATTTCACAATTTGTTACAAAGAAACAGCAAATAACATTGAATTAAATGTGAAATTTTTGTCCAATAGTTGTCCAATAATCTTTGTTTTATTTACCATGAAAAATCATTTTTTTCAGTGCACAGAGCTTCTGTGTCTTTAATATTCTCTTTTCAGTGAGGTGTACTTTGTTTAAAATAAACACAGAATGAAGCTGTTCCTATTGATCTTCATTCATATCCCTGATCTCATCAACAATTCATCATGTTCTTTTGAAAATGTCAAATGTCAGATTTCACACACTTTGAATTGCCCTTCAGTGTCATATTTATATGTGTATAAAGCCCTGGACTCTAGTTTGTGCCTCTTTTGTCTGTCGTTAGAAACCCAGATTTGAGATCCGCTGGAAAATCATTGAAGCCACCAATGGAAACAACTACACCTTCATAGACCCGACACAACTTCCATACAATGAGAAATGGGAGTTTCCTCGAGACAAATTAAAACTAGGTCTGTACTGGGTCACTGACGTCCAACACACTCACATATGACAGCTTTTTGAATTATGAATATCATGAAGTTTCATTTGACACCATTAACCTGAACTAACTTTTGCTAGGTCATAAAAGTTAAATAATCTGTTAGTTTTCAGACACAGTTAAGAGGTTTTCTCTCTGATGCAATTTCCTTTATTTATTTATTTGTTTGTTTATTTGTTTGTTTGTTTATTGCCATGACAGCAAATTGGTTTCTTGTTGGTTGCATTTTCATGACTTTGTTTTGAGATTTTAATATTAATCATCATTAAGTATTATGTATTATTCCTGTTGAATGCACTTTGCTTTCACTTTGTTTTGAGTTTTTTAATATGTATTATTATTATTGTTTTTTATTATTATTTGTTCCAGTCAGTTGCATTTTAGTTACTTTGTTTAGAATGTTTTTATATGTATCTACTATTATTATTACATCTATGTAGAAATGCTTTTTAGAATAATACAATATAATCCAAAAAAGAAATAATAATACAAGATTTTCAGTTTCAACAAATTTCTGATATTTTTTTTTATTTTAAAACATTTACTCCACTTGGGCATTGCTGACTTTAAGCCCCATAAAAATATCAAAGTACATTTTAATTCAAATTTTTAAATTCTCATGGAGTGATTGTTCATTATGTATCATTGAGATACTATTATAATTTGTATTCATATTTTAATTTAGTTTGTATTGTTATATTTTTTTGCGTGCTCATTTAAGTTAAAATTCTAGTCACATTTGTTTTTTTAAATGTCTATAGTTTTTAATAAATTTTAGTACATCAAGGTAAACAACATGAAAATGAGATCTATTTTGTATTTATTTGGTAACACTTTACGATAAGGTTTCATTTGTTAACATTAGTTATCGAATTAAGAATGAACAACCCTTCTACAGCATTTGTTAATCTTAGATTGATGTTAATGTTAATGCACTGTGAACTAAAATGAACATGATCATTTTTATTATAACTAACATTAACAAAAATGTATAAATGCTATAAAAATATATTGCTCATTGTTAGTTCATGTTAGTTCATGCATTAACTAATGTTAACTAATGAGACCTTATTGTAAAGTGTTACTGTTTATTTTAAACAAGTGTTTGTTTATGGATTTAACTGTAAGGATGGTGTGTCTGGTGTGCAGGTAAGACTCTGGGCGCAGGCGCCTTTGGGAGGGTGGTGGAGGCCACGGCGTACGGCCTGGGGAAGGATGACAACGTCACACGTGTTGCTGTGAAAATGCTGAAAGGTCAGAAAACATTACAATTACAAAAACTACTACAGTGTTACTATGTTTTAATTAGTACTGTGGCATGATTATTATTGGTATACCTTAGAATATCATGTAAATTTCACATTTATTTGATTTCTATAAGCGCTAGAGCGTCATGATACTGGATAAATTGAGAATCACAATTTTTTTTGCTATAACGTAATTTATTAGAAGTTCTGACGAAATGTTAATTGCTGCATTCTACTTAATTAATCTGAATGAATTATGCCGATTTGAATGTTTGGGTGTGATTTTGTTAATAGAAACAGGCAAATCTTTGACAATAGTGTCGTTATTTAGCTCAATAGGCCTTATTCACAGCAACGCCATCTTTGATTTTTAACAGGAATGAAAGCGAGGCAGTGAGGGATAGACATTCATCTCTTCAGTGGGTTGAACTGTTATTTAAAGGTAGGGTAGGAATTTTCGGAGAGGCTAGGAATAGCAAGCTAGCTTTGAAAGCATAAGATCCCACACTCCCTTCAGAGCGTCTCCAAAGCCACGCCTCCTTCAAAACACATGAACTTATACAGCAGGGAGCAAAGTGTCGCGAGAGACGGTGTTAAACTACCTCATGTCTCAAAGCACATAACATTATAATAATATTGAACATAAACAACTTAAAGGGCACTGACCTGTACCACCTGACTGCTGCAGATTCATTTCTGCGTTGATAGTGTTGCCATTGAAACGCATAAATTAGAGTCACAAACCACACAGAGTATAACGTTACTGGTTTCCATCTCTTACTAATTACAGTAGCGGCGTTAAAGGAGCGCAAGCTTATTGTTTTGGTAATACGCCTTCCACAGTCAATATAAAAACAAACTTAGTGATTGGTATCAGGGTGTGAAAAGACTTTCAACCAGCGTAACAAAAATTTTGTTTTTTCTGCCTTTAAGTGTTTTTGGATTGTTCTGCTGCCAAAACACTGCAAAAATAGCTTTCCAAGAAATTTGAGTAGACATTACAAAAATGTGAAAAATTACAAGTGATCTAGGAGCTTTATACAGCTTTTAAAGAGGATGCCATTGTAAACACAACAAGTCTATCCCTCATACCTGTCATGGCGCTGCTTTAAATAAGGTCTATTCAGTTTAGTAAATACCATTACCACTGAAAACACCATTTTGGTCAACCATTACTCATCAAATGAACTTTAATCATGTTTCACTGACAAAACTATTTTACAAAGCCAGTAAGAGTATTGAACTGTGTTGTGTTGCATGCTGGGAGCAGCCAGCGCACATCGAGATGAGCGGGAGGCTCTGATATCAGAGCTGAAGATCCTCAGTCACCTCGGACAGCACAAGTACATCGTCAACCTGCTGGGCGCCTGCACACACGGCGGTAAGACCACACTCATTCCTGCTGCACTCTTCAAAATAAAGCTGCTCTATTGGCATTGATGGTTCCATGAACAACCTTTAACATCCATGGAACCTTTGCATTGCACAAAAGGTTCTTTAGATTATTGTAATGTTCTTCACACTAAGGAAAAATGTTTCTTTTTAGAACTGATCACTAAAAGGTTCTTTGGTGAACCAAAAATGGTTCTTCTATGGCATCATGGAACCTTAAGAGTGTGGCTGGAAAAATAAAAGCTCAAACTCGGTTTTAAAAAGTTTTTAGAGCCCTAATCAGCATGACCAAGATGCCAAAAGCATCTAAATATCTAATCTAGTTTGCACCAGCTCAAAACCATGTAAAACCATTGGAAACTGGTGATGGATTTTCACTTTTGGTTAATTTACAGGTCCTGTGCTAGTGATCACAGAGTACTGTTGTCATGGTGATCTTCTGAACTTCCTGCGTAGCAAAGCCGAGAACTTCCTGAACTTCGTCATGACGATTCCGAACTTTCCAGAGCCGACGATGGATTATAAGAATGTGAACTCTGAACGCATGTTCCTCAGAAGGTCCGTTTAATAAACACACAAATATATCGGTAACACTTCACAATAAGGTTTCATTAGTTAACTACTTTAGTTAACATGAATTAAGAATGAACAATACTTTTAAAGCATTTATTAATCTTAGTTAATGTTAATTTCAACATTTACTAATTCATTATTAAAATCAAAAGTTGTATTTGTATTTGAACTAACATGAACACACAATGAACAGCTGGATTTAACTAACTATACATGGTAGTCAGTTGGTACAACATTACTATAATATTATTGAAGGTTAAAATTTAAATACAAACATAAATTACACTCAATTATGTTTTTTTATAATAATAAAGTTATAATACTAACTTTATAATTACATAATCATATTTCTACTCGCATTGTTTTTTTTAATATAAACATTTAAATGGTGGCAACTTGACGGATTTATTCAAACATGCATTAATATTGAAGAACATTAAAAATGATAATGAATAGCCTATGTAATGTATGCATATATTTATCAAAATGCTCATCTCTAGAGTTCATTTTTCTAGCTGACTAATGAGTTTATGGTCACTGAATGGTTTTTCTGAGGTAAATGTGACATTACGTCTTTCCGCGGTTGAAACACTGATCGAGCGATTATATGTGATAAGGATTTCAGTAAGTTGTACTGTATCTTTTAACATACCTTCAGACGTTCATTAATGTTTATTTCGTGCTGTAACTGGTAGATGATTCATTCACGTGCGCTCCGCGTTGCCGGTTCTCTTGAGCTGAGCTGCGCTACTGTGATCTGTCACACCACATTAAACAGCGCCAGAACTGTTTATTTTTTACATTTCTTAATAAAATGGACATAATTTGATATCTGAGACTTTGTTTCATATCTAAAGTAACAAAGCACTACGATTATTGTGATTTATTGGATCGGAGGGGCTCTACAAAGTTCCGTTCATTCATCAAATGAAAACAGGATAAACTAATCGATTCTTGGGATTTAAGAATCGATATTGGTTCATAAAAATGAGAATCGATTAAAATCGAGAAATCTGTATTTTTAACCCAGCCCTAATAAATACTGTAACAAATGTATTGGGCATTTTTAGTTCATGTTAGTTGATGCTTTAACTAATGTTAACAAATGAGATCTTATTGTAAAGTTTGACCAAATTATTTAATTTCAGCTAGTTGCCAAAGCAACATTTTTTCATTTACTTTAACTTTGTGTACTAAAATAACTAAAACTGGAATACAGACTAATAACAACTATTTAGATATATTTAAGAAAAAATTACTAAAAACTTTAGCTAAAATTACGATGAAAATGGAAAATGATCAATTTAATTCATAATTTAAAAAAACAAACATAATAGCATCTCAATGATACCAATATAATGTATCTAGTAGCTTTTTTGTTCATTATTTGACCATGTTGATTATTTCCCTGCTGACAGTGACAGTGGGATTTCCAGCACCTGCTCTGATAACTATCTGGACATGAGACCGGCCACATCCAGTACCACAAACGCCGCTCTGAGTGAGTCCACAAACCTTTAATAGATGAATATCATATGTTTGACCAGAGAATATGCATATGCATATTCTTTTAACCCTTTTTTTTGTATTTTGTCATCTATTTTTTATTTGCATTTACTTATTTCTGTGTGCCCTTTATATCAGGGGTTTTCAAACTGTGGTTTGTGACCCATTTGTGGGAGTTTTGCAAGCCAGGGTTGCCTAGTCTGCGGTTTTCCTGTGGAATTGGGCTTGGACACCCTGACTGGTCTGCGGCTATGCAGCCCCATATGCAACAAACTGTGATGCACTGTGTATTCTGACACCTTTCTATCAGAAACAGCATTAACTTCTTGAGCAATTTGAGCTACAGTAGCTCGTCTGTTTGAGCCTTCGCTCCACACGTGCTTCAATGAGCCTTGGCTGCCGGTTCACCACTGTTCCTTCCTTGGACCACTTTTGATAGATACTGACCACTGCAGACCGGGAACACCCCACAAGAGCTGCAGTTTTGGAGATGCTCTGACCCAGTCGTCTAGCCATCACAATTTGGCCCTAACTTGCTCAAATCCTTACGCTTGCCCATTTTTCTTGCTTCTAACACATCAACTTTGAGGACAAAATGTTCACTTGCTGCCTAATATATCCCACCCACTAACAGGTGACGTGACGGAAAGATAATCAGTGTTATTCACTTCACCGGTCATAATGTTATGCCTGATCGATGTATAGAGGAATGAAAACATGGAATGACTTGCCATCAGACATTACATATTTTTTAACAAGTAAAATGAGGCTTAAAGGAATATTTAATGGCAAAATATATAGTAAATTGTTGATTTTGAAATTCGGAATGAATTTTGGGTTTGTATGTTTTATTGACTGGACTTTTATTGTTGTTGAATACAATAAAAGTTTATGTAGTTTTGTATTTTTACTTGTTGGGACCCCAGGAAGAGTACCCTAGGTAGTGGCTAATACAAATAAACAAAAAAACACCTTAATAAGTTTAACACTCAAGCACAGATCACAGTTCATATCCAGACCATTGCAAGTTTTATGGACATATTTCATCCACTCTAATGCTCCAAATGGGAACCAGCGCACATATTCAATCACGTCTTCTTAAAATGAATAATTTAGATTATACTATGTGGGTCCTGAAATGTAAAAGTTTGGGAACCCCTGCTTTATATCTGTTGGTTTTAGCTATTTCTTTTTTTATTGTATAATTGTTTTTGTTTCTTATTTAATTGTAAATTTACACCCAGAAATGTGTCATGTTACTTAAGGGAAAGAACATTTTCATTTTAATTTTAAGCTCCCACTATAAAAACAGTTCAAATTCAGCCGCTTCCTCTTGTGCTCCAGCTTCTTCTTTTAATTGTGAGGCAGAAGATTCGTGGCCGCTCGACATGGACGACTTACTCAGATTCTCCTATCAGGTGGCGCAGGGACTCGACTTCCTTGCGGCTAAAAATGTGAGTCCCTAAAATAAAAAATAGTAAAAAACTACCATCAGCCTCATAAACGTAAATGAGATCTGTTCGAGATCTGGAGGAAGTTACGTTCATAAACAATAAGTGCAAAAGATCTGACATTTCATCTTCAGTTAATCTGATGGATTGACTGTAAATCTTCACAGTGCATTCACAGAGATGTGGCGGCCAGAAACGTTCTCCTCACCAACAGTCGAGTGGCCAAGATCTGTGATTTCGGACTGGCACGAGACATCATGAACGATTCCAACTACGTGGTCAAAGGAAACGTGAGGGAACAAACACAACACAAATATTGTGATAGACCTACAAATCAAGTTCAATTTAAATCAAATACAAATGTTTTTGTGTCTGTGTGTGCATGTGTCTGTCTCTGTGTGTGTCTGTGCGTGTGTGTTGGTGTGTGTGTGTGTGCGTGTCTATCTCTGTGTGTGTCTGTGCGTGTGTGTTGGTGTGTGTGTGTGCGTGCGTGTCTATCTCTGTGCATCTGTGTTTGTGTCTGTGTGCGTGCGTGTGTCTGTGCGTGTGTGTGTGTGCGTGTCTGTCTCTGTATGTGTCTGTGTGTGTCTGTCTGTGTGTGTGTCTGTCTCTGTGTGTGTCTAGGCCCGTCTTCCAGTGAAGTGGATGGCTCCAGAGAGTATTTTTGAATGCATTTATACGGTTCAGAGTGACGTCTGGTCTTACGGCATCCTGCTGTGGGAGATTTTTTCACTGGGTGAGACAGAAACATTGGCGGGTCAATTTGACCCATGATAGATTTTTAAAATGTTGGAAATAATGGTTAACCTATGATTTATTTCTTGATATTTTGTGACCTTTTTTGGTCTCATTTAGTGTCATGAACATGCATGCAAAGTTCCGACACTGATATGTTGTGGAATGTGTGTACCAAATTTCTGTTATGATTATGATGTTCTATCAGGCTTCTATAATATATAATAGATGAACATTTTTTAGATTGCACACAGGGTTCTGTAACAAATGCATGAGTTTGTCTTATCTGGGCGAGTGTCTAAGACTCCTCTGCATGTTTCTGCAGGTAAGAGCCCGTATCCCAACGTCCTGGTGGACTCAAAGTTTTATAAAATGATCAAATGTGGCTATCAGATGTCCAGACCTGACTTTGCATCTCCAGAGATGTGAGTGAGATGTTCATTGTCTGACACAAAAATACACATTCTTTATTATGACTATTTCCTACAATTTACAATGATAGTAAATCATCAAATCATCAGTATGACATACTGTGTATAAATAGAAGTGTGGGAATGATGTAGTGATGTCAACCATCTTCATGGGATGCTTTTAAACACTTTTGAAGAAGGAATATGTATGGAATCCCATTTCTTCAAAATAAAAAAAATGCATGCTTTGGTAAATCATAATTATGACATAAAAAGTCATAATTATGGCATTAAAAGCAAAACTATCAGATTGAAATTATGACATACTAAGTCATCATTATCAGATTAAAAAGTTAAGATCGTCTTTCTGTAACAATTATGACTTTTTATGTCAATTTCAGCTTTTAATGTAAAAATTTTATTTATGACTCTTTTAAGTAAGAATTTCAACTGTCATAATTTAGACTTTTCATATAATTTTTATTTATCTCATAATTATGATTTATGACATAAGTCAAACATTATGACTATGTGGCAGAAATGCGTTTCTATAAATATGTGTGATGACGAGCACTTATATGAGAATGTCTATATTTAATATCTTTTTTGTATAGACATTCATAACCACAATATATATTTCTATCCAAAACTAATTTCAAGCATTTAAGCAAGAGCATTCAGATTGTAGTCAATTTTAAATATCAATAGTCAAGTCAGAGTTATTATCGTTAACTAAAACTAAAACCATTTTGTAAAAATACAAATGAAATAAAAGATAAAAAATGAAACATTATATTTTATATGCACTAAAATAACTTAAACATAGTTTAGACATATTTAAAAAAACATAAAAATGACAAAAACACAACAAAATGATTAAAACTCAAAACAGAACATGTAAAAATAAAATGTAATTCAAAATATTAACAAAAACTTGAATGATATACCAATGATGCTAAAATAACAGGAGTCGATTGTCCAAACCTGACTGATCATGTGTGTAGTTTTCATTCTCTTGACATCATGACACACATGGATTTTTCTAATGACTCAGCACTAAAAGAAAAAATAAAATAAAAATAAAACGCATAAAAAATACATCTCGCTCAGTCTTGGCTCCTGTTTTTGCCGTCCTGCACAGATTTAACAGTTCTGCATGTTAAACACATGATGCGACTGCAAGGCTTTGATTTTCCACACATTTCATGCTCATCCTCTCGTCTTTATCCATGCCGCCTCTCTCTCTAGAGAGCATAAAACATACTATAATAATCTTTGTATTATTTATAACTTTGATAAATCATTTTCCTCAAACATTTTCCGTATGTAAGATATAACTTCTTACTTATTTCTTTTGGTTTTGTGGTGAATCTGATTCAGACGGTTCCTGACAGGTTTTGTGATAACGAACCACATGATCTTGTGTGCAGGTACACGATCATGAAGATGTGCTGGAACCTGGAAGCCGCTGAGAGACCTACATTCAGCAAGATCGGTCAGCTGATCGAGAGGATGCTGGGAGACGCTCCTGACGAGCAGGTAAACTGCGTCTGTAGCTTTGATGCAACACCCTGCAAACAAAGTCAGGCCAAAGACTTGAAATGGTAAAAATAATATTAATAAATAGTATATAAATAATAACAATTTACACTCACCGGCCACTTTATTAGGTAGACCTGTTCAACTGCTCGTTAATGCAAATATATAATCAGCCAATCACATGGGAGCAACTCAATGCATGTAGGCATGTAGACATGATCAAGACGATCTGCTGAAGTTCACACTGCGCTTCAGAATGGGGAAGAAAGGTGATTTAAAGGGATAGTTCACCCAAAAATGAAAATGCTGTCATTAGTTCCTCACCCTCATGTCATTCCAAACCCGTAAGACCTTTGTTTATCTTCTGAACACAAATGAAGATATTTTTGATGAACTCCGAGAGCTCTCTGACCCCTCTATAGACAGCAATTTAATTAACACTTTCAAGGTCCAGAAAGGTATTAAAAACATCGTTAAAATAGTTCATGTGACTCCAGTGGTGCAACCTTAATTTTATGAAGCGATGAAAATACTTTTTGTGCGCAAAAAACAAACAAAAATAACGACTTTATTCAACAGTTTTTTCTAGTCTGTGTCAGACTCTTACACTGTTGACGTAGTGTAAACAGTGCAGCGCTTCCAGAGCGCCGGCTTACCATTGGCTGTTCACGTGAGCATCATGACGCATACGCACGAGTCGTTCTGCCGTCTATGCGTAGAACTAGGAAGCGCTGCACTGTAAACTTAATGTTTTTAAACATTTGCATATTTCACATTTTGCATGTAAAATTTGCGTTTTGCATATATTACATATTTCACATTTTGTTAATTTTGCATTCTGCATATTTCACATTTTGCATGTTAATTTTACGTTTTGCATATATTACATATTTCACATTTTGCATGTTAAATTTAGCATTTTGCATATATTACATATTTAGCTTTTTGCGTGTTAATTTAATTGCATTTTTAATTTTTCCATCCAATTTTCTGTAAAAATCCCTGAACTTTTGGCAGCCTAATCAAATCATGAGATGGGATGTTAAAAATTGTGAGAAAAAACAATTGTGTTCTTCACATTTCAAAAAATGTAGTTTGTCATATTCCAATTATGCATATAGAAAAACATTTAAAATAGCATGTTATTTTCAACACAGTCCAGTGTTTGTGAGGAATGAACGAGTCACATTCTGTAATTATTTCCATAATCCTTTGCAGGAGACCGAGTACAAAAATTTGCAGTCTGAAGAGCATAGTGACGAACAACCAGAGTCATGTGACCCTGTGAAGCATGAAGAGGAGTCAAATGAGACATTGTGTGACCAGGAAGAAGAAGATCATCCGCTCATGAAAGCCAACAACTACCAGTTCTGCTGAGGACACAACTAACTAACTGCCAGATCTTCTGTCTGTACATCAATAATAGTTGCAGACACACGCGTGTAAACAGAGATGTGAAGCACGTCATTCATTCATGTTATCTGTGGAAGCTTGTTTCCACCACAGAATAAAAAAGAAAAAAGGTAACTGCGACTTTTTGTCTCACAGTTCCAAGTTTATTAAATATTTTTTTATTCTGTGGCAGAAACAAGCTTCCATAGTTAACAAACACAGTCACGGTAGTGTTCTGATTTTTTTGCTCTGCTTGAATGAAATCTTGTAAACTTTGTCTGCGTGTTGTTTGAACATGAACAGGTTTCACTTCTCTGCGAAGTGCAAGAGTGGAAAAACTCCAAACTTTGGATATGTTTGTCATGCAACGCCTTTTTGGGTAAACGTGTCTTTTTTTTGTTCTCGGACGCCAAGGTTGGAAAGCAGCGTGTTCAGCGTTTCACATGCAATGTATTTGCAAATGCTGCGTGTTTCACTTCCACTTCATACTTTTGCAATCACTGAAAAATTTGCAAACAAACAAACAAACAAACATGATGTGCATCTGCGTCACACGTAACTCTCCTAATGTGCATCATGCAGGAACTCATCGGCAGGACGTAATCAGTGGAGGTCAAAGGTCAGATATGAAATCATTCATCTGCTGTGTGAGCTGTCAGTTTGGCTCCTGCTCTAGTTCTTACTCAATCCTTGTAAGAAAACAGAATTTTATTGCTTCCCGCAGTGATTACGAGTGATAACGCGAGGTCAGCGCAGGTTTGGAGGACAGATTGACGTCTCCAGCGGGTGAAATATTGACATACTGTTGGTGCAATAATGTCGGCCGATCGTTGTCTTATTTCTTCAGATAGCTGCGGGTCAAAGGTTAAAGGCATTCTCATTAACCGACAACCTTTAAAAATAGTGAGGAAAACAACGACTGACCGACTCCACAGAAAACATTTTAGGAAGAAAAACTAACCATTTGCTTTTTCCTGTAATGTAAAATGAAAGGTAGACAAGTTTCATTTCATTTTAATATGCATATTTACACTGCAACGATTTACTTCCTCAGAATTTTTGTCTTGTTTTCAAGTACAAACATTCTTAAATCAAGATGCATTTACTTGAGAAGAAATATGACTAGATATAAAAAGTTAAATTCACTGAAAAGTTTTTGCTTAAAAAATATTGGTAACACTTTACAATAAGTGTTGGGTTTTGTTTGTTAACATGAACTAAGAATGAATACTTTAAACTTAGTTCATCTCAACATTTACTACTACATTTTAAAGATCAAAAGTTGTATTAACATTAATGCACTGTGAAGTAACATTATTATTAACAACATTTAATAAAGGTTAGTAAATGCTGTAAAAATATTTATTTTACAGTGTCCTTGTTACATACAGTCAAACCAAAAATGATTCAGACACCAGATATATTTTTTTAGTAGTGGGTGCAGGACATTATAGTTCATTTATATAAGTGAGGATAGCAAAATAAAGTAAAATGTGACATATTATACCCAAAAATTCTTCATATAGTAGACTACCATTAAAATGTATTAAAAATCGGGAACAGAATTATTCAGACACTTTGACCTGACCATGTGTTTTTTCTTTAATTGCTAATGCGACCTTTTACACCACAGACTGAACAAAATGAAGCATTGCTTGGTCATTGGTTGACCTAAATTGGTATTATCTAATTGTGTACCTAAATTTAACAGCTGACAGCTGATTGGTTGATTGTAATCCATTACATACCTTTCTATCAAAGTTATCTGACGTTATCAAGATGAATTTGTTCTGACACAGTTTAACTCAGTTCTTGTCATATTTTATTACCATTTTCTGAACTATAGTGAACTGATAATGTGATGAAATGTTGAAGGTGTCTGAATAAATTGTGGTTTAACTGTATGTAACATGTACTTACCATAGTAATAACTGTAGATTATGCATAATTACATGCAACTAACCCTCAACCAAACCCTAAAATGAAAGTACATAGTAAGTACATGTAGTTAATGAATATTACTCAGTACTTAAATATATAATTACACTGTAACAATGACACCTTAAAATAAAGTGTAACCAAATGCATTGCTCATCGTTAGTTCATGTTAGTTACATTAAAATGAGACCTTATTGTAAAGTGTTACCTAAATATGTCAATTGGGTAAGAAAAATAATATTTTCCCTTTGAATTAAGTTTATTTTTCTGATCCAAATGGCATATATTTTTTCTTGTTTTAAGCATAAAGATATTTTTTTCAGAAATAAAGCAAGCCTTTATATCATAAATCAAGATCCAGCAAAATGACTTAAAGGGATAGTTCACTCAAAGTTGAAAATTAGCCCATGTTTTACTCATCCTCCAGCCATCCTAGGTGTATAAGACATTCTTCTTTCAGACGAATACAATCACAGTTATATTAAAACAAATGTTCTGGCTCTTCCAAGCTTTATAATGGCTGTGAATGGCAGCCCAAAATTTGAAGCTCAAAAAAGTGCATCCATCCATTATAAAAGTAATCCACACGGCTCTGGGGGGTTAATAAAGGCCTTCTGAAGCGAATCGATGGGTTTTGCGTAAGAAAAGTATCCATATTTAACTTGTTAAAAAGTAAAATATCTAGCTTCCCTCAAACCGCCTTCTGTATTCAACTTACGAAGAGTGTTTGGGTGAACTATCCCTTTAAGGCAAAAAAAAAAATTTGCAGTGTAAACTTGGAAATGCATTATTTATATGGTGGAAATGTTGAATTATACTGAATGAAAAGCTGAATTGTCACATTTTGTTTTCAAACTTTGTCTTACTTTCGTCAAACTCGTTGTTTTGTAGTTTCTTAGTTTGAAATGGTTCTCATAGCAAATCTTATCATCGTAGCATCAGACACACACTGCCAGGGTAATTTTAGGTTACTTATATGTGATTAACCTGATGGGGTTTTTTCTCAAAGCACAAACTGCCATATGTTTATATTATATCCTTTTTTTACATTTATATAACGTTGAATTATATGAGACTTCACAATCAGAATGATGTCTTTTCTCAGTGTTTATCTCTATGCATATCTTTATGCATTTTAATAGTTCCCATGACGCTCTCATTAATGAATTCTGCACCTTGGATATCTACAGATCTGTATATTTTTGTTTTGCTACTGAAAGCTACTAATAATAAACCACGAAAATGTCACATGATCTTGTTTTTATCAGTGAAAATACAGTTTATTAGAGCGATTGTGAGGTCAGTGGATTCAGCTGCTGCTCCAGTGATCAAGTCAAACACAAACTTATATTCCAGTCTGTTATGTCAGCTCAAAATGCACTCCGAATAAATACTTCAACATGTCAAATAGTCTTTCTATGCATAAAAAAAGCTGTCAAAATATGAATTGAAAATAAATACTGTCGATTGTCCACCTGTAGTGGGTTTCACTTTTCTGCGGGCAATAAAATGCGTCTTATTTACAACAATCCTTAACGTGTCAGAAGATCAAGATACAGAGTCAGAGACAGTTATTTTTCCAAGGAAAATGAAACTTCTGTCATCATTTACTCGCCCTCATGTCGTTCCAAACCTGTATTTGGCACAAAAGTACATGTTCACGCTGCTCTTTTCCATACGATGAAAGTGAATGGTGATTTATAAGACTTAAGCACCATATTTTAATTGCATATAAAATATCTATCCATTTGTATCACACCGTTTTAACAAACAAATAAACTTAATGTGTTGCATATTTGTCAGTCATACATAAATGAAATGGTCCTGGTATAGTTTATTAAATAATTGCAACTGTTTGATTTTAAATGATCATATACTTAAAATGCATTTGTTAAATTTCCTTAGAATCAGCATAAATCCTGCTGATTGCAAAAACAATTACATTTATTCAGTTAAAAAGTATAAAGTTAAATATGGCTAGCTGTGGAACGAGCAATATTTAATTAGTTAAAATGTATGAGACTGAAACAAATTGTATATAGTGACGATAAACATAAATAATTTGGTTATTGTGTATTTAAATCACATTTTATTAGTTAGTTATAGTTTATTTATGCAGTTAATTAGTTTGTTAGAACTGTAATCCAAATGGATTAAAATTTTATATGCAATTAAAATACATAATTCTTAAATGGTTAGTTAATCATTTACTCACCCTCAAGTTGTTCCAAACCTGTATGAGTTTCATTCTTCTTCTGAACACAAAATAAGATATTTTGAATACTGTCGTTAATCAAACAGTTTGGCCCCATTGACTTCCATAGTAGAAAAAATAAATTAAAAAATACTATGGAAGTCAGTGGCTACTGTTACCAACTTTCTTCAAAATATGTTATTTTGTGTTCAGCAGAAGAAAGAAACTCATACGGGTTTGGAACAACATGAGGGAGAGTAAATGATGACAGGATTTTCATATTTGGGTGAACTATCCTTTTAAAATTAGTATCTAGTATCATAACAGTAAATGTTTGCTATATTAACTTTCTTCTGAAATCATAAGACAATGTTTGTCGTATGAAAAAGACCTGCATGAAAATGCTTTAAAAATCATTTTGTGCTCCACAGATTAAACACCAACAACATGAAGGTGAATAAATGATGACAGAGTTTATTTTTGCATGAATTATTCCTTTCAGGATCCGAAACAACCTCATAGTTTCTGTTTCTCTCCACAACAACCTGAAGTCATCTTCCAGGCACATTCCCTGCTGATAATCAATCCCTGATTCACTCGAGCATCACCTCCTCAAACACAACTCCATCTGAGTGCTTCTCCAGTTCTCCGCCAGCTCCTTCCTCCTCCACGTCCTGTTGGTCAGTGTTGATCTGTGCCACTCCCAGTCTGTAGAGGGCGTCCCTGATCATCACCACCTCGCCCGGCTGGCACGCGCTCAGCACTTCTGCGATCTGCTGGTTCACGATGTCTCTGCTGCTCAGGAAGTCCAGCAATCTGTTATAGAGGTAGTAATATGCTGCATTCTCGAACACTAGAGCTTTACGCCGAACCGCTGCGCTGTCGTTGCTGCTAGTTTCTCCCTCAGATTGGTCACACATCTCAGCGACCATGCCAGTGTAAGGTTCAAGCTCTTTGCAGAGGCTCATGGCGTGGTGGGCATCATGGGGGGCGTTCGGCCTGTCGGGTCGCACTATCCAGCGAGAGGCAGATTTGGTGAGCGGGTGCAGATGAGGGTTAGACTCAGTTGTTGTGAGATCTAAACTGTATGGCTGATCCTGAAGCTCCGAGCAGGAGACGTACTGAGAAAGGGAACAAGACAGCTGTGATTGACATGTTCATTGACAACAGCCAATCAGGTGTCTTAAAATCTGTGTACAACAAGTTCACTGCAAGGAAGATTTAGCATTAGGTAAAGAACTCAACAACACATCTTTTGTAAAGGAATATTTTCATATACATTTTAATATAAATCTCGCTTATACACAATACAAGGTCTCACAGCAGCTTTTTGGAAATAAATGGACTAATTTCTGATCATTTAATATCCTTCTTGGAGTTTTCACTCTAAATGGGAAAGAATTGGGTAGAAGTTCTATAAAAAAAAATTTTTTTTTTAATGAATAAATAAGGATACATAAATAAACCAATAATACTAAATAATAATAATAAATATAGCTGCAAACAGCTATTATCAGGGCTCAAGTGTTTAATGCCTTTAAGCACATGCGTACAAAGATAAGTTTATTTAGCAAGCATGTAACCACTTAGATCATAGATGGAAAAGACCATTTACAGCCAATACAGGCAATTTACTAAGGAAATTTTTTTTTTTTTTGACAGTTATAGCACCACCTCTTGCCTGATCTCCACCACTTTTTTTAGCTGTCATCAGAGTGTGTCCATACATAAGTGTGTCAAATTTGGTGTAAATATCTCATTTCGTTTTGAAGTTATAGACACTTATTGTTGGAGCCATTCATGGGTTTATGTAATTTTCTTTCACACCACTAGAGAGCGCATAATGTATTTACGTTGTTAAGTCGACACAGAAGGATGCGCGAAGTGACCTTATGTGATGAACTTGAATGGATGGCTTTGATGAAATGGACGATTCTTTCCTTTGTTTATTTTTTGCTTTTGTTCAATCTTAAAATAAACGGTCAATAAATGGATTGGAATATCCAACTTTATTTTCAAAAGTTATGGACATTGCATTTTCTTTTAAATCCGTTCAAGAAACACACGCGCAAAACCAATGATCTAAAAAAAAAAAGAACAAACGCGCGCCTACAACTTAAAGTTAAAAAGTTTGACCGCAATGGAAGCTGGTTTTGATTTGATGAAGTCCACTACAGCAACGAACTGAACTGGATCAAATTGGAGACTATAGGACAAGTCCACTGATCTGCGGGAGGAAATTCGTTGATGATAAGGAAAGCCGCGGGTGGATTTGGAAAGCTGTTTGTGGATTGTCGCCGTGGACGCATCTTAGGATCGCTGCATGCGCTAAGGATCGAGCAGCGCACGAGGACGCCGCCATTTCTTCATCCGCGGACTGCACAACGATGGGATATAAAGGTATGAACTGTGACAACATTAGTATGAAGCTCAAGCTACCATCAAACTGACTTGACAAACTTAAATGGTCATTTAAAAAAAAAAAGTGTGCACACACAGATAAAAGTTTGTTATGGTTTATTTTATTATATTAGTATTATTAGCAATGTTTAAGTGACAAGTGAGTGTTTAGTAAGGCCTAAAAATGGCAGATGGAAGTGGTTCAAAATTGACTGAGCCTGAGGTTCAAACTCAAGATGCAGAGGATTATGGTAAAGTTGACCAATCAGTTAAAAAATCTGGAGGTTAAACTTACTACAAAAGGGTTGTTGCTTAAACTTGATGTGTTGCAAAAGCTGAGAAAATCTAAGTTTGAAAAGGCAGCACATCTTAAAGGTGTACTGACTGATCTTATGATTAACGGTGACTTTGAAAGAGAGGTTAAAAAGCACCATTGATACGTTTAAAACCCAGTGCAAAGAGGCAAAAGAAGCCCATGATTCCTTACTAGTTTTATTACCTAATGAAGAGAGAAACATGAAACATGGTTTAAAGCCAAATCACTGTGGGTTGAGGAGTTTTCTGCTGTAGTCAATAAATGGCTGCAACAATTTCAAAAGGAAAATCAGTGCGCTGATAGTGAAATCAATCCTAACGATAGTATTTCCAACATTTAAACTCGTGTGTGCAGTCGAACGTCAAGCCGTCCCAGTAGGTCTGGCTCAACTAAATCAAAGTCATCTATTCGACGAGTGCGCATTCAGGTAGAGGCGGAAAGAGCTGCTCTTGTTGCCCGTGCAGAAGCTTTGAAAGAAAAGCATGATCTTGAAGAACAAGTGAGGAAACGAAAGGAACAAATGGATCTTGATGCTGAAATATGAATGCTTCCACTGCAAGTTTATCTGTCCTCAAAACATTTGAGCAACAAACCAGTGAGAGTATGATATCAGATGGGATGGAATCTTATGTTAACAAAGGAGAAAAACCTAAGTCATCGACTTCATTTCTCAATCCTGATTTAAATAAACCATCAAGAGCTACATCACATTTCTACAAAGGCCTACCTTTGCCACCAACCTCCCAGAGTGTGCAGCAGCAAAATGCTCAAGCTAATATTCCAGTACGCAGAGAAACTGCAACACGCAGTACACAGCCTAGTGGACCTGACATAGGAGCTCAGGTTTCTTCTAATGCTGGGGAGAATCCCAATTCAGTGCTAAGTGTGCTTCAAAAGCAACAGCAAATAACAGACTTGCTAATACAACAACAAAAGGCTAGCCACCTACCACCACGTGAAATTCCAGTATTTGAAGGAGATCCTTTGCAATTCAATTCATTTATGAAAGCTTTTGAGTTTTGTGTGGAAGACATGACAAACAACAAAGGAGAGTGCTTATATTTTCTAGAGAGGTATACTCAAGGGCGTCCAAAATAAATTGTTTGCAGCTGCATGAACATGACACCGGACCGAGGATACCTAACAGCTAAAGCAGCATTTTGGAAATGATCATTTGGTATCTGCTGCTTACATGGAGAGAGTGCTCCAATGGCCAGTGGTTAGGGGAGAAGACGTGAAAACTCTTCAAGATTATGCAGTCTTTCTGCGAGGTTGCTGTAATGCAATGGCAGACATACAGTACTTACAGGAACTAGACATGCCAGCCAACATTAGAACAGTGGTTTTAAAACTTCCTTTTAAATTAAGGGAAAAGTGGAGAACTGCGGCATGTGATCTTATGGAACATTATAAGGAGAGCTAATTTTGATGATGTTGTCTCATTCATTGAGCGTCAAGTTAAAATAATTTCTGATCCAGTCTTTGGGTACATTCTGAATGTAGAAAAGGGAATGATCAGTAACCAAAGGGATGTGAACAAATGGAAACCACAATCTCTATCAAAGCCCAAACAGGAAACAGTCTTTGCCACTAGCATTACTGACGTTGACCGACCCACAGCTGAGGAAATGAAGGCAAAGTTTGAACATCCAACTTGCCAATTTAAGAGTAATCCAAGTAACCCCAGCACTTGTCTGTTTTGTTCTCGAAATAACTCTTTAGAACAATGTAAACAGTTTGAGAAGACAAAGCACAGGGAAAAGGTTAACTTTCTGAAGGAGAAAGCTATTTGCTATGGTTGCCTACGCATTGGGCATCGAAGCAAGGAGTGTGCAAGGCGCTTAACTTGCAAAACCTGCTACCAAAAGCACCCCAGTGTTATGCACATACACTTCAAAGTGAAAGCTGATAAAGCTGTTAATACGAGCAGTGATCACCAGGTGGTACCAACTGTACTAATAGTAAACACACTTGTGTCAGCTCAGGCATGTAATCATACAGGGGCCGGGAATAGCAGTGGCATTCTTCCTATTCTTAAAGTACGAGTTAAGTCTGCAATGGGCAACAAAGTAATTCAGACTTATGCTTTTTTGGATACTGGCAGCACTTCTACATTTTGCTCAGAGTTTGATGAGAAGGTTGAATCTAAATGGACGAAAGACAAAAATCTCATTACTCCCAATGAGTCCCAAATCAACGGTGACAAGCTATATTGTAAATAATCTGAAGATTTCAGGCCTTACTGGCAAAGACTTTTATGGGCTTCCAGAAATCTAAACACAAAACAAGATGCCTGTAAGCCCAGCTAACATTATCAAAAAGGATGACTTGGATGAGTGGCCATATAGTGATGCGGTTCACATTCCACACATTCAAGGGGAT
This sequence comes from Rhinogobio ventralis, assembly GCA_039654625.1. Classification (NCBI taxonomy): domain Eukaryota; kingdom Metazoa; phylum Chordata; class Actinopteri; order Cypriniformes; family Gobionidae; genus Rhinogobio; species Rhinogobio ventralis. The sequence goes on from CM077198.1 coordinate 32,393,265, forward strand.
GTAGAGTTATTGATTGGTACCAATGCCTCTAAGTTACTTGAGCCCTGGGAAGTTGTAAATAGTCATGCAGATGGACTTTATGCCATTCGAACCCTATTGGGGTGGGTTATAAATGGTTCCACTGGCAGTTGTCAAGGTAAATACCATACTGCTACAGTGAACAGGATTTATGTAAAAAGATTGGAATTGCTATTGGAGAAACAATATAAGAAATTCCAGCAAGAATACACCGATTTCATCAATAATATGATTGACCAGAGCTATGCTGAAAAGGTGCCAAAGCAACAGCTTGAACGGCATGATGGTAAGGTTTGGTACATTCCCCACCATGGAGTGTACCACCCCCGTAAAGACAAGCTGCATGTTGTATTTGACTGTGGAGCAAAATTCAAGGGAACTTCTTTGAACAGTCAGTTACTACAAGGCCCTAACCTCACTAGCGCACTGATTGGAGTTCTTCTTAGGTTGAGAAGTTTTTCATGACTGATGTTCAGGCGATGTTTTATCAGGTAAGAGTAACTGATGAAGATAAAGACTTCCTACGTTTCCTGTGGTGGCCCAATGGTGATGTAATGCAAGATGTCACTGAACTCAGAATGACTTCATTTATTTGGAGCGGTTTAATCACCAAGCTGTGCATGCTTTGCTCTAAGGAAGATGGTGGAGGACAATCATCACAGTTTTGACCAAGAGGTAATCGACACTGTCTACAAGAATTTCTATATGGATGATTGTCTAAAGAGCCTACCATCAGATGAGGAAGCAATCCAGATGGCCAGAGATCTGGCTGCTCTTTGTCACAAAGGTGGTTTCCATCTGACACAGTGGGTCAGCAACAGCCATGAGGTTTTGCAATACATTCCAGAGCAAGACAGATCCAAAAATATAATTGAGCTTAACTTGGACCGGGATCAATTGCCAGTAGAAAGGGCTCTAGGGCTCCAATGGTGTGTGCAGACAGACACATTAAATTTCAAAACCATCTGTAAAGAGAGAATGCATAGTAAACGTGGGATTTTGTCAGTGATCCGTTCAGTCTATGATCCTTTAGGATACCTGTCACCACTGATACTACCTGTCAAGCTCATTCTACAGGAATTATGCAGGACAAGTTATAGCTGGGATGATGAGATTCCACTAATTCTTAAACCACCAGTGGATCAAATGGATTGCTGATCTGGAACACCTGAGTGCTTTTTCAGTTGACCAATGTTTGAAGCCACGTGGGTTTGGACAACCTGTCCAAGCTCAATTACAGCACTTTTCAGATGCCAGTGAAAAGGGATATGGCTCTGTAATGTACCTTAGATTGCAGATTAGTCATAACACCGTTCAGGTCTCCTTTCTTCTTGGCAAATCCAGAGTGACACCCCTTAAACCAGTCACCATTCCACGTCTAGAGCTAACTGCCGCCGCTCTAGCTGTTCGCATTGATAAAATGCTCAGAACAGAACTCCAGCTAGATTTGAAGGAATCATGTTTTTGGACTGATAGTACATCTGTCCTAAAATACATAAAGAACGAGAACAAAAGGTTTCGTACCTTTGTTGCAAATAGGGTATATGCTATTAGAGAGGCTTCGGATGTGACACAATGGAAGTACATCCATACAGCATTGAGAGTATTTCGGATGTGAGCTCCTTTTTGATTTCTGGATCATCGACAAATGTTGTGAATGTAGTGGATGAACAGACATCCATGAACAGACTGGCCATGGTGGAAGAAACCTTATTCTCTCCACATTAAGAAGAAAGTACTGGATCACCCACGCCAATGCAGCTGCCAGGAAAATCATTTAAAGTTGTGTCTTTTGCAGACGACCGAAAGTGAAATTGGGTGAGCAAATGATGGCTGACTTACCTTTAGAAAGGTTAACGGTAGATTTGCCTCCATTTACCAATGTAGGAGTGGATTACTTCGGTCCTATCAAAGTAAAAAGAGGCCGCTCTCTTGTGAAACGCTATGGTGTGATATTTACATGCATGGCCAGTAGAGCAGTCCATTTGGAGATTGCTTATTCTTTGGACACAGACTCTTGCATCAATGTATTGTGCAGGTTCATATGCAGAAGAGGACAAGTGTGTCATTTAAGATCTGACAATTGAACCAATTTTATTGGTGCAGAAAAGGAATTAAGGAAGATTTGAATCAAAGCAAGATCCAGAAGGCCTTAGCACACAAAGGCATCAAGTGGAGTTTTAACCCGCCTGCGGCTTCACATTATGGTGGTATGTGGGAACACATCATAAGGATGGTAAGAAAAGTATTGTTTTAGTTCTACATCAACAAACATTGGATGATGAGGGATTGCACACTTTTCTATGTGAGGTAGTCTAGAGTCTATTCTAAATGATCGACTCCCATTACCAAGGTGTCTGAAGATCCGAACGATTTAGAGCCACTCACTCCCAACCATCTTCTTACTATGAAGAAAAAAACAATCCTGTCTCCTGGGCTGTTTGATGAAAAAGACCAGTATGCAAGAAGAAGGTGGAGGCAGGTTCAATACCTGTCGGACCTCTTTTGGAAGAGGTGGATAAAGGAGTACTTGCCTCTACTACAAGAAAGACAAAAGTGGACAAAGGAAAGACTGACCAGGTGACATTGTTTTTATTGCAGACACTGCAGCTCCTCGCAATTCTTGGATGCTTGGAAAAGTGTTAGAGACTTTCCCAGATCAGAAGGGCTTAGTTAGATCTGCTAGGGTCCAAACTAAAATGAGTGTTATTACAAGACCAAGAACAAAACTTTGTCTTTTAGTAGAAATATAAGGTATAAATGTGGGAATTCATTAACACATTAAATAGAACCACTTATTGATTTATTTTGGTTTGAATATCGTTGATTGTAAAAAAAAAAGTTTGTTGAAGATATTGAATATTGAGGAAAAATGAATTGTTTATATATTTATGATTGTGACTCATGGCTCCTTATGTAAATATGTTAATTGAAGCTAAGGATGCGCCGATCCAATACTCAATATCGGTATCGGCTCTGATCCGCCATTATTTTCCGGTTCGGTTATCGGACCGATCCAAATCCGATACTGTGCGTATAATATTCTGTTATTGTTAAGCCCCAGTGCCTAACAAAAACATTATAAAGCATCATCAATGCTTCGTGCACTATATTATAAGTGTTCTGAAGCCATTCTATAGTTTAATGTGAGGTACAGATGAATATTTTAAGTCATTAAATTCAAGTTCACGTCATTGCTTCCCTTTGCTGCGGTTATCATTCATTTTCCATTCAGCTTTAAACTGCGTGTCGCGTTTGGTTACGACAGTCAACACGATAAAACTCTCAAAGATGATTCAATGTTCCTGTTATTATGTTTGATCTGAAGATAACGCTCTAAGGTTTCACATTAAATGACTTTATCTTGCTGGAGTTTATTGCTGTAAATCGTGTTACTTTCTACCGGGTGTCTGTTAGATCACAACACTGGACTAGAGATTGTATTGTTCTTCACACATGGTAACTGAAATGTTAAACTGTTAAAAGAAACGGCTCAATAAAATATTGTATAGATAGATACACTACGCTTCTATCTCTCCCCTTTGTGTTTTGAACTTTTCAATGCGGACGGAGCACTGCGCTGTGACTTAAGCTCATCATCCTGTGCACGGGATGCGCATACGCACTTTGTGCCGCTCTGTATTGGAGCCTTGCGTGTTATAATACTTTTGCGCTATGAAAAATTATTAATAGCCTTTCTTGTTCTGTCCTATCTATAATATGTTGCTACCTGATTAAAAAATCTGCGCTATACATTTAAAATAAATGTAATTTCTTAGTATATAGGCCCTATTTCTATAAATATATTTACTTGTTTTTCATGAATTTATTTTACAACAATGTGTAACATTTTACCAGATTTAAAGCTACACTTATCCAATTTTCATACTCAAATTTTTGTGCACTCATGATTTTTCTAGAGTAACTTTTGCTGCTGAATTATCCACTAATCTAGTTTATCCACCCTCTAGTTTATAGTAGTATTTTTGTCATAGATTGTGATTTATTTTTTTAATTTGTTGTTTTTCTTTATAATGAAGTTGTCTGTATTTAGTAGATTGTGTTTAACTCACAAAAGAGTGATTATCAGTTCAACACATTGAGATATAGAAATTCTACATAGAATTTTTAAACATAACTGCATTGGTATTGGTATCGTCCGATACTCAGAATTTTTCATATCAGATTGGATCGGTTCTGAAAAAATGGTATTGGTGCATCCCTAATTGAAGCACTGGCTAGAAACTTCTCAGGCTTCTTCAGGGCATCATGCCGATGACGGCCATGTTTTTTGAGATATGCCAATGTCCTCATAGGCAGACATGGCACCCTGGTCAAAGACACTGCATGCCAATTTTCAAGTAAATGGGGCTAGCGGTTGGGTGCAGTTATAGCCATTTTCATGTATTTTTTTCTTTTCTTTTTTCCTGTTATAGCGCCACCAAGTGGCCAATCGTAGCAATTTTTTTCATGTGACCTCAGCTTGAGCTTATACACGTGTCCCGAGTTTAGCGAAAATATCTTGTTCTGTTCACAAGTTATAGCTATTTTTGTAAAAGTGGCCCTGGTCACATCGAACATTCTGGCTCCCCTTAGCGATCGTGAACCGAAATTTAGATTTTTTTTTTTATACTTATTAATATTCAATCTCCAGGGGATATTTCTACACTGGTTTGGTTCCCATCAGGCAAAAATCCTAGGAGTAGTTAGCAAAAGTAGGTTTTTCAAAAAATCCAAAATTACTCGAAAATGTCACCTGAAGGATGAGCAAATCCGATGCGCACATTTTGTCCATCTTGAGCCAAGGATTTCAACGATGTAAGACACTTGAGCCTACACCTAATGGTTTAGGAGTCATACTTTTCATTGTACATTTGACTGCTGTACCCCGCTTGAACCCCTAATAATAATATACATATATATGTATGTGTGTGTGGGTAAAAATAAATTATGTAATGTAATAAAAAATTATATTTTTGGGTGATCTACTCCTATAAATCCCTCACCTGTGCTGTTGTAGTAGGATCAGAAAAACATCCCTGATTCTTCTCCCACATCTGTGAGGCCAGTTCGGGGTATAGTAAGTCAGTGCAGAGCGCCACCTTCTGGGCACAATCCGCCACATACACCGGCGGCCAGAAGCGGGAGGAAAGCAGCAGGTCTAGGTGATCTCGAGCACTCTCTCTACGGACGATATACTTGGAGCCGCAAACCACCTGCCCAGAGATCAGACTCACATCAGCTCATCCGAAATCTAATTCAATCAGCATCACAAATGTGCAGTTTATAACAGTGAGTCAGTGTACCTGATGAGGACAGACTTTACTGATTTTGCCAGCCGTCATGAACGCCTGTGGCTGACGTGCCGTCCAGAGACCGTTTTGTGTTTGTGAATACAGCAAAGACACAGACTCCAGCAGCCAGTCCTGATGCAGAAAGTTTTCTGTTAGGCTTAGGTTATAGTATTTATAATTAGCTCAGTATATAAGCAATAGAAGTTTATTAAATGTCCTAAGTAAATCCTAAGTAAACATGTTTTGCCATGTACTTTTGCACTGTCTGCTGCTGCGGGAATCCCACATTTCTCCAGCACGTCCTTGAGCTCCTCTTCACTGTGCAGATCCAACTGATCTGGAATCAGACGACCCTCATGAATCAGACGCACCAGGACCGACGGATCCCCTGAAACGCACACACACACACATAGAATGATGCTTAAATCAAGCTATAAGCTTTCAGGTCACAGCTTTCAGGGACATCCTCTGTGGTCTGTTCAAGTATCAGAAACTTCACCTTTCACCTTTATTTTTATACAATTTATACAATACAGATAGTTTCAAATCAGCTTTACAGTAATTAACAGGAAAATAGAAAAATCAATGATGCAAACATTAAAATTTTGCTGAAAAGCAGCTCTACAGAAGACAATAGTTATTGTTCAGTGCGAGTCAGTTGATTCATGTTGAATCAATTCAGTTCAATAACTGTCATATTGAAAAAGCTATAAAGCAAGACACTTAAAGGTGGGGTAAGTGTTGTTTCAAAACTGCTTTAGAAATGTGACTCGGGCCGAGTACCATAACAAACTGATAGCCAATCAGCAGTAAGGGGCGTGTCTACTAATGATGGGGAGACGAGATTGCTCAGTGCACGTCATTATTCAAAAGACACGACACAGGACAGACATTAGCCGAGCGATGACAGAAAGAGAGAGAGAAAACACAAATAGATAAACAAATGTGGAAAATGTCTATGGAACAAAAGAAGGCTTACTGTCAGGCAAGAAGTATCAGCTTTCCAGCGCTGGAGAGAGCTCAAGGAGCGCTAAGGCCTGCAATCGGACGCCGAGCTTGCTTTATTTCTTCTCGATAGGCGAGTAACATTGGTTTTGTTTTGTTTCACAGAACTAATATATGCTAGCTTTTGCTTGAATATGCTCACGTGTCATGTTCACTTGTTTGTCCATTTGCAATCGTATTGTCGTTCACTTCAGCAATGATAAAGATAAAGTCTGTTTTAAGCGTCAGCTCGCAGTGTGTCCGAAAAGACAATAAACTCCTAATATATGTTTGTTTCCTTTGGTTCCTCTTTTAGTGATCGCTATATCCTCTAATCTTGTCATAATTTGTAATATATTCATTAGTTGGACTATCGTGCTCGTGCTATCGAGTTGTTCATGAGAACTGTTTGTGTTTTTGTGATCGATTATAACCCTCTAATCTTGTCACAATTGTAATATGTTTGTTAGTTGGACTATCGTGCTCGTGCTATCGAGTTGTTCATGAGAACTGTGTTTGTGTTTTTGGGATGCAAGGAACATTCGAACTGGATTACCATAGTAACACACATTGTTTTCACTTATTGATGGCATCATACCCTCGGCCAGCTGGCACAGCAAATTCCGCCACAGTCGTGCCTGCGTTGCGTACGTATGTGTGGGGCGGAGCTATCAAAATAAGGGCGAGACCCTTTTGGGGTAGGGGCGTGTTTGTTTTGGTGATTTGAAATATCAACATCGGTTACCAGAAAGCACTTACCCCACCTTTAACCCTTCTGGTGCTCATTTTATTTTATTTTTTACTTTTATTACAATGGTATGAAATTTGGTCAAGTTTGGCTTTGATTTTCTTGCATTTTTAGAGTTTGGAGTTTTGGAAAATATATATTTCATATAAAAATTTAAAATAGTATGTTTGTGCATTTTTCAATGTAATAAATGTACAGTTCTATAACTTTGTTCACTTTTTAAAAACTTTTTTTCACTTTAGCAATAACCTGCCAAGTGTTACCAAACTTAAGTCTGTGCTCCAAAGAATTCAAGATTTATGACAGTTTAAGTTGGAAACTTCATTTTCAGGTCTATGCTCTAAAAGTGAATAAATGAATTATAAATACTGAATAAATATAATTGCTGTTTAAATGAATAAACAATGAATAAAAAAATATATATTTTGGTCATTTTTGAGGATTAAACGCATCAGTCAGTTGCATCTGTACCTCTGTGTTGGGAGTCAGAAGTGATTTTGTCCTTCTCCGTGTTGATGGCGACCGTGTTCCTCATGAGAGGAGGGATGAACGGGGCAATGATGGAGGCGTCAAAGCGCGTGAGGGGAATGCTGGAAGGAAACACCGCCTGCTCCAGCGCCTCGTTCTCCATCGTCAGCCAAAACTCGTCAACGTGCACCTCATCCGGTGCCTGGAAATCAGGCCACGTGAACTACAGAGAGAACAACACTCATTTGATTGCTATACTATTTTTAATTCATATTTTAAATGAGCACAACTGCTTCCAACATTGATAAAAAAATCATATTAGAATGATTTCAGAAGGATCATGTGACACTGAAGACTGGAGTAATGATGCTGAAAATTCAGCTTTTCATCACAGAAATAAATGACATTTTAAAGAATATTAAAATAGAAAACCATTATTTTAAATTGTAATATTTCACAATATTACAGTTTTTTTTTTCTGTATTTTTGATCAAATAAATGCAGCCTTGGTGAACAAACTTTTGACTGTTACTGTATATACATTTTATTTCAGCATTATTTCAATTATGAAGTTATTTTTAATAGATAAACTAGCAGCAATAAGAGTCGTTAAAAAAATTATCGGAATACGCATCATTGCATCTTAAATCAATAAAAATGTATTTGTTGATTGGCATAGATTAGCATCAGATGGATGTCTAAGCCATCATGCATCACTTCTCATGTTCTTTCAGCATCATGACTCATCTTAAAAACACAATGCTCAAGTTAAACATTTTTAGACCACACAGGGCCGCCCAAATTGCAACTGTAATAAATAGCACAATTAAAAAAGAGGCCCTTTGTCAACTTTGCATCAGGGTTATTATAGTTAATGAAAGCAAAAACCATTAAAAAACATGTTCGCTACTGAAAATACTATAAAAACAACACACAACAAAATGACTAAAACTTCAGCTAAAATTAAAATCAAAATACCAAAAATAAAAACTAATTTAAAATATGAATAAAAACTATAATAGTATCTCTGATACTAAAGTAACACTGCTTTGCACATGGCTGATTCTGGACTGATCGACTGCCGTTACCTCCACGTTTTTGAGCAGTAAAGCGTTGTCTGTGTTGCGTTGCGCGATCTCCAGTTTGGGTGCGATGCCGCACACGCCACAGATCATGTCGTTATAGTCTCGAACCGTCAGACACTCAAACGCCCAGTACCCGCTGCAGAACAGATCCTGAACATGTGACACCTGCTCCGAGCTCAACACATCGTCTGCACGAGAAACACAAAGGGGCACGGTAAACTTCATGCACACGTTCAGTACATGAGAGATGAAGATGATGATGATGAAGCACCTGTGAGCGTCTGTGAGTGTTTGATTAAACTGAGCGCAGCATGTGCAGGTTCATCCCCCAGTCTGATCTGATGTCTCATCTTAAAGAACAAATCCAGCGTCACCAGTAGTTTATTGCCGACATTAAACACACCTGAGAAAAACAAACACACAGAAACTGCAGTAATACATGTTGCATTGTCAGTGTTACAAGAGACGCTACAGCACAGTGTTATTTTAGTATCATTAAGATACCATTGTAGTTTTTATTTTCATATTTTCTGTTTTCATTTTCATTTTTGAAGTTTGTCATTTTTATTAGGTTTTGGATTTTGAAATTTGTCTATGTAGTATTTTTTTATTTTATTTTTCATTTGAGCTAAAGGGTCCGTGTACTTTTTGCGTCCTTTTTTTAAACCAGAAATGAAATATGGAAAATGCGGTTTCTTCCTTTTTTATTTTAACACTGATGAATAAAATTAGCAGATACAAGATAATTTTCCATATGCAAGATAATTATTTCATTGAAAATAATATAAATGATATACAACTTGTTTTTTAATATGTAAAAATGCTCAATTGAATTTTTAGTGTTTTGCGTCACGCTGAAGCGCCTCTAGTGCCTTTTTCCTCTAGCGTCAATAGAATGACTCGCATCAAGAGCCTAAAAAGATGACACTGATTAGTTTTTATTCATTAAATTATTATTATTACTACATTTATATTTTAACCTAAACATGACCATTTCTAAACCTTATAGCCTCTTGTTTAGTGCTCCAACACATTATCGACTTCCCGCTTGTGGTCTCGATCCCATCCTTTTGCTTTTTACTCTGATTTATATGAAAAAAGGCCCAAACGACATACATTTCTGTGAGTTTTTTGTCTGGCTGTTAGGTGTTTTATATTGTTTTATATCCAGAAATTGTTTAGGATTAGGAGTCACTTTATATGCTATAGCCTATGTCTTGCTGTTCAAATTGAAAATATACCAATGATGACAAAATTATACCCCAATATGTAATTTTCATGAAGACAAAATTCCCATACCCTTTGGCAATCAACAGCATACTGCTGAGACAATGGCAATGTAAACAAAGGGAAAGGACAATATTTTTAGGTTAAGTGTGGAAAACGCTGAACGTTTAAGTGCGTTGCCTTTATATTCGGCCTGACCTGCTCGTCTGTATAGCTTTATTGGGCTTTTAATATCACTGTCTTAATTTTCTTCATAACTGTCGTGTTATTTGTGTTCATGGGCTCATCTGCTTGTCTGTATATGTTTTATTTATAAGGTGTATACTAAATTTCCACTAGTAGCCTACATTAAGCCGCATTAAGTGTTTACGTTTTTCACGTTAAGCGCTTATAATGTCCCGCTTCACAGGTGTTCTGCATCTGCAATGCCCGTTTCAGTTTTAAAATCAAGCATGTATTATCATGAGTTCATGAGTTTTTTGTTTTTCTCGCCGTGGTTAAAAAAGGAAAAAGGAATGGACGCAGAAGTACACGGACCCTAAAAGTTATTCATTTTTGTTTTTTTAATGTTTATATAGTTTATTGAATTTTATTTTAATTTTGAATTATTTTATTTTCTATTTTAATTTGAGTTGGTTTTAGTAGTTTTGCTGTTTTGTCTTTTTTATATGACTATAGAGCTTTATTAATTTATTTTGAATTCATATTTTCTGTTTTCATTTTAATTTTAGTTAAAGCTTTAGTCAATTTTATTAGGTCTTGGATTTTGAAATATGTCTATAGTTTTTTTTTATTAGTTTTTATTTTATTTCTATAATTTTTTATTATTTTTAATTGTAAATTTAGTTGTCTTTTTTATTTTTATTTAGTTTTTTATTTTTAGTTTATTTTAGTAATTTTGCTGTGCTTTTGTCATTTTTACAAAAAAATACGTCTATTTTTATTCTTATTTACTTTATTTGGCATTTATTTTTATTTTATTTTTCATTTTAGTTGAAGTGTTATTAATTTTGTGTGTTTCTGTCATTTTTATTATTATTTTTAAGTTTATAGTTTATTTTGAATTATTTTTTATTTTCTGTTTTCATTTTAATTCTAGTTTGTTTCATTTTTATTAGATTTTTTATTTTATTTTATAACTATATATAGTTTTTATTCATTTATTTTAGTTTTTGTTTTAGTTATTTTAATACATCAAGTTAAACTAAATGAAAATGAGAAATATTTCCATGGCAACTGGATGAATAAAATTAATGTTTGTTTTATTTCAAGAAATGAAAAGGTTTCTTTACAATTTTAGTTTTAGCTAACTATAAAAACCCTGAGCTGACATTACCACAAACCATCGTATTCTATGGTCTGTTACTAAAAATAAAAGCTTAGGATAAAAGTGTCTGGTCTGACAAATGCAGAAATGTATACAACAGTTTTAAAATAATCTTTTGGAGCAAATTAGTTAAAGTATATTTAACATATATTATTTCTTGTTGCTGTAAGAGTTTGTCAGCTGTGTGTGTGTGGTTTTGTGGTTTTACCTGGATGTAGGTCTGTGAAACTGTGTATGGCCAGACACTGGAGATTTGTACAGACTTTTAGCTGCAGATTGACGGGACGAATCGACCGATCCGTCAAAAACCAGCATTCCTCCAAACCCGCAACTGAACTGAACAACACAAAACAACAAAACACGTAAATCTCCCTAGGATTACATCCATTCTGCCATTCATCCCCATCCAGTCAGGTTCCTCTCACCTCTGGTCTCCTTTAAACAGCGGGCACTGACACAGACTGCAGTGTGTGGCCGCCGACTCGTAGAAGCTCGGCCAGCCGTTGCTCTCCTCCGTGTCTTTCTCTTGGCTGTTGAGCTCGTGTATGAGGCTGAAGACCTCCTGCAGTTCGGTCTCGCTCTCTGGGAACTGCAGACAAGAGCGCAGCAGACTGACGGTGGAGTGACGCTGCTGCTCTTTCTGAGCGCCACTCAGAGGCTGAGACGTGTCCAGCAGAAGCGCAGAACTGGACACATCCTCAGTGGACGGCTGGACAACAAACACACACAGACTCATTAGTGTGGGACTTGTCATGGAAAACACATTTTAGTTGTCGCATTATGTAGACATACATTACAATGCAAAACTCCCAACAGTCCACCAAGAGCTAAACTAAAACTAATAACAAACATTTTCACTACTTGAAAAAAATAGCAAAACAATTACTAAAACTTCAAATTCAAATTAAAATGAACAATCAAAATATGAATAGAAACAACAGTAATGTATTAATTAATGACACTTAAGTTGAATTACAATTACTAAAACTAAGTTCATAGAGTGTGCCAAAACTAACCGTGAGTTTGCTTTTCTTGGCGTGTTTGTTGGCGAGCTCACAGCCACAGGTCGGGCAGTGTTGAGGTTTGTGTCTGTTTTTATAGACGTAATCACACGCAGGGTTTATACAGCGGCCTCGACCTCTCGCTGTAGACAAACCCAGAGCCTGAAGAACAGACAAATACATTACTAGTTAACTGTATATAAACAAATAACTGCTGATCACAGTTATCATACTAAATATCGAGTCTGTAAATATATAAACGCATAAGAACACAAATATCTTCAAAAGTATGTTTTCTATATTCTTGAGTTGTGAACACTAACTAGGGAGGATCCAGCTGTTTTCTTGAAGGGCACCATGGAGAGGATCTTCATGCCGTTGTCTGTGATGATGTACTGGTTACTGCTGACCGTGATGGGCTTCTACAATCACACCGTCAAACAACAATCTCAGATTATTATTATTATTATTATTATTTTAGATTATTATTATTCTTCTTGTTGTATATGTTTTTATTATTATCTTAGATTTATTTTTATTATTATTTTTCTGGCTTCTATTATTATTACTATTATTTTTCTTCTTAAAAATAACTTTTTTATTCTTGTTGTTTTTATTACTTTATTATTCTCTTATTTTGAGAAGAGCTGCAATAGTTATTATTTTGTATTGTTACTATTATTATTATATTGTTGCGAAAAATTTTTTTTTTATTCTAGCTTAGTAATATTATTATTATTATTATTATTATTATTATTATCTCTTATTACTATTATTTTGTACTGTTACTGTTTTATTATTGTTTATTTTTTATTTTTCTCAGATTATTATTTATTCTGGTTCTTGTTGTTGTTTATTCTCTCAGAATCTTTGTATTATTAATATTATTATTATTATTATTATTTTGTATTGTTATTATTAGTTATTTTTTATTTTCCTTGTTCTGATTAATATATTATTCTCATAATAAAAATAACTTAACAACTTATAACTAATCAAAATAATAATAATTATTATTGTTGTTATTTTTTCTTCTCTCAGATTATTTTATTCTTACTGTTTTTTTAATTATTATTATTCTCATATTATTATTATTATTATTATAATTTTGTAGTTACAGTTATTACTATTGTTAATATTTGTCTTTTTCTCAGATTATTATTTATTCTTGTTCTTGTTGTTTTCATTATTTTATGCCCCATCATATTTGTATTATTATTATTTTGTATAGTTATTAGTATAATTTTGTATTGTTGTTATTATTATTAATGTTATTTTTGTATTATTTTCCTTTGTTGTTGTTTTGATTAATATATTATTCTCTCAGATTATTATTATTAATAATAATAATAATAATAATAATAATAATAATATTACTATAATAATAAAAACTATTATAATTAATAACTAATAATACTTGTTATTTTTTCTTCTCTCAGATATTTTTTTGATATTTTTATTTTTATTCTGTTATTATTGTTATTTATTCTTGTTTATGATATTGTTTTTATGACTTTATGCTCTCATAATATTTGTATTATTATTATTTAGTATTTGTTATTATTAATGCTATTTTTATTATTATTTTCCTTGTTGTTTTTATTACTTTATTATTCTCTGATTATTATTATTAATAATAATAATAATTATTATTATTATCATCATTATTTTTCTTCTCATCTCAGAGTACAGTAATCTCACCTGTTCTAAGGCACTGGGTGTGATCATGTGACCCAGCTGTTTGAGGGTGCTGGGTTTCAGACCGGTCACGTGTTCACTGGGTGACGGTTTCACTAGAAACACAACATATCACAACTAAGAGTCAACAATGAAGATGATATGAATGAAACCCAACAGATATATTATTAGATCATTCCTTGGTGTTTGACTCACCAGCTCTGATGATATTAGTGTCTGTTTTGACTTTATCAGGGGGAAGCGTGATCCACTGCACCACTGCGGACTGGCCAGACGCATCTATGGAGAAACAGGCTACGTGTGAACATCAGATGCATTTCATATGCAGTTTCATTAGTGCTTTTAAATAATGGCTGACTCACTATTCTGGGCAGGTGCTGGAAGAATAGCTCGTATCCGGCGTTTCTGTACAACACTGCTGTTTTTTTCTCTTGCAATAACCTGAATTTGCCCGCCACCCAATGTTCTGAAACGACGCGACACGAAACACACACATTAGAGAGTCGCAGTCGAATGAGGAAGATAAAGACAATAAAATATTCATTGCTTCATGCATATTGTGCAGTACACATTGCATGCAATGATATACATTTCATACAGTAATATGTTACACTGCAGTCAAATCATCTCATTATATTGCATGCTCAAAGTTATCATCAGAATAAAACAATACAGTTATTTAGCATTTTTAATCAAATTTTTTGTGTTAAAATTGATTAAATAATGAGTCAAGAAAGAGATGTTAATGTTCATATGTCACTCAAAATTTAAAAATGAAAACAAAAACGATTAAATATTGTTTTTCGGTATTTAAAAAAAAAGCTGAAATAACTAATGAATAATGAATTGGATGAAAAACTTAAACAACCTAATTTAAAATAAATTATTATTATGAAATTAATTATTTTACGTTGAAGTACTAAAATGATTAAAAACTAAAACTGAAATAAATTAAAGCTAAATTAATAATTGAAAAATAGAATCAATTAAAGCTAATTAGAAATGACAAAATCACAAAATGATTAAAACGAAGTAAAATGAAAATTTAAAAAATATAAAAATAAACACAATATCAAAATATAATATAATTAAAAATACTAATAAAAGTATATAAATAATGTTGTAAACTGCACATTCCACAGTAAACATATTTCAGTAAAGGCCCTGATATACTTCAAGTGAAAGACTCGACTGATGTGACGTCTTTTCGAACAAAATCAGGCTAAAACAAACTTCGTTTTGAGTTCGATTTTGGAGTTCAAAACAGCTTGCCAAAGTGAACTTTCCGGAAAAGTTCGCTCCAGCTGGTAAACACCTTTGTACTACCATCGGTCCGTGGCGATTATGTAATAGGTAGGTGTGCGCAGAGGCTCTGCTTCTTTCTCATGGAAATCTTTTCTGGTTAATTTCTCCTGTTCAGTCCGTCGAGGTCAGACGTCAGCGAGTAGAAACAGGAACACACTGGAGAGCTGCTTTATAGTAGAAAATGAAGTTGTACCTCTGATGAAACGAGACACCAACAATGTTTTTCAAGTTTAATACGGCAAAGCTGCTTGATTTTAAGCAATCTATTGTATAAAGAGCTATATAAATTGACACGACGTTAATCGAGTGCCGGATTGCAGAGCTCGTGCAAACATAACCACGTTGCTATGATCAGATGCTTTTTTTTTTTTTGCTTTACTGAAAAAATGCTTGCTGTTTTTTTTGTTATTGAGAGGAAAGAGCACTGCACATATTTACATTTCATCTAAACACAGCTCTCAGCAGTGTGGGTGACGTTGAATGTTTGATAACAGTATATCGCTGCTCACGTATTTTGAACTTCGCTTTACCTCTAACAAGAAAGAACTTTGCTGTGAGTAAATCAGGGCCTTAAGAGTATGAGTAGTGTGCTATTGAGTTTCTTCGGCCCTGTTTACACCTGGTATTAAAATGCGTGTAAACAGAGCCTTACAGGACAGCGGTGCATTCATCAGATCTGTTGACAATGGCGCCATCAGATGTTTGATGAGCTGACACTGCATTCATCCGCTCTCTCTTTCTACGGGCCACCCTGCGGGCAGCAGCGGTCCCGCCGTCCTCAGTTTTATCTGAAGAGGTTTTCGGAGTAATAATTGAAGCGGTCGTCTGTTCTGTGTCTTTGGACGACGTCTCATTGGGGTCTGTCGGATGGTCTGGAGGTTTGGAGTCGTCACACTGTTTTGCTGAAGACGGGTCGCTTTTAACTGAGCTTCTCTTTGCCTGTAAATGAGAGAAATACAATTTGTTTTATATTCCTCTATTTGTAGGATTATAATCAGGGATGCATATTTAAGCACACAAGCCACATATTTCAGTTCAGGAAGTTTCATATTTCACTTTGTTTTAATTATAGTTTTCATATATCTTATTTCTATCAGACATGACTAAGATTGAATTTGAGTAGCACAGGATGACAGTGAACAGCAGGACTTACAGTTGCGACCCACTTTCCCCCGAGGTGTTGGCCACAGTCAGGGCACTTGGGCGGTTTGTGACGGGTGACGTATGAAAACACACACCCGGGTGTGGTGCAGTTGCCCCGTCCTCTCCGTGTGTATTTTATGGGCTGAAAACAGAACACATGTGAGTTACAGTACCTGCACTGACCGATTGATGCCTAATGCACAGAAAACTGGAATGCATTTGGGAAAAATCTCAAACTCATTCAATCAGAATGCCTGACAGCAATGCCACTTCTGGGGATCAGGTGCACGGGTGTTTAAAAGGCAGTGGATTAATATAGTGCTTGTGAGGAAGAGTTTGTAGGTTTAAAGAAACTGCACACATTTTCTCCATTTTATCACCATTCTGGTCAGCGAACCACAAAACTGATGTTAGTCTAAATTGGCGGTTCATGGTGAGAATAAGCGTCTCACTTCTCGCGTGTCACTTCTGATGCGTTTAAAACGGCAGAAGGAAATCACTGATCACAAACCCATATGGAAGTGCACGTTTTGTATAAATATTGTATTACTTATTGTTTTTGCAGTAGTGTGATCAGCTAAAGATAATAAAGGAAAAACTGTTTTTTCATTTAATGTGTCTATACAACACCAAACAAACAAGTATTTATTAATAATAATAATAATAATAATAATATTAATTTAAAATGTTGCTTTTATTTTATTAACATTTAAATTTAAAATTAAATCAATAAAGAAATATATTACTATTGGATTAATACAATTACTGCAAGATAATTTAATAATAATAATAATAATTATTATTATTATTATTATTATAATGATATATTATACATTATTATTATTCAAAAGATATTTTTTTTATCATTTAAATTATAAAAATTAAATCAATACAGAAATATTTTACTATTGTATTAATACTATAAATGTAACATAAAAATAGTATTTAATAATAACAATTATTATTATAATTATTATAATTTAAATTATAATTAATTACAATAAAACTTAAATCAATAAAGAAATATTTCTATTGGATTAATAATATTACTGCAAGATAAATTAGTATTTAATAATAATAACTATTATTATTATTATTCAAAATTTTTATCTATCATTTAAATTATAAACAAATAAATCAAATAAATATTTTACTATTGCATTAATACTATTATTGTAACATACAAAATTAGTATTTAATAATAATATTATTATTATTATTAAAATATTGTTTGTTTTATTATCATTTAAATAAAAATTATAATTAATAATTGAAATTAAATAAAAAATGTAATCAATAAAGAAATACTACTATTGTATTACTATTACTGTAACAAAAAAAAAAATTTTTTACCAAACAAGAATAACATTACAATACTAAGATTTGTGTCTGTCCATATATTAAACCTTTTATTTTGTAGAAAACCATCAGGGAGAACTTAAAACTTATCTTTTCTTGACAACAGATTTATAAATTATTCTCATTATAAATGTGCATTTTCAAATAAACGTTATAAGCAGCCCAAACTCAGAGCAGATGCAGAGATGACGTTTGTGTGGAGAAGCATTTACACGGGAACACATACTGGAAGCAAGCAATCCATGCATGAAATAAATGTATTTTTCCCTCATATTACTTCTCAGATCGTAAAACATGGAAGTCTGTATGAATACAGAAACATCACATCTCTGCAGATGATTTACTGACCAGTTTAAAGGAGGGTTTGGGTTCTGGTTTCACAGTGCTCATTAATGGAAACATCATTATTGGGCTGCCCGTGTTGATCACTTTATTCTCGAGGCCCTGAAAAACACACGAAACGGAATAAATATTAATAATTTCGGGAAAAAATGAAAAAAACTAAAGCAGTACATTGATTCATTTCATTAATCAACCCTCCATTCATGTGCTTTATATTTTAATGTGAATTTTGCAGTAATGATTGACAGCCCACCTGATTGGGTATTATGGCAACTAGATGAGTGGCATCTGCTTTGATCTGAGGTATCAAAGTCCCGCCCTCCATTCCATTCTCTATCGCAATGCCAACATCACCATAAGACACTCGAGACTCCTCCCTCTTCATAAGCAGAGTAGCAGCTTTGTGACCATCCTGCCCAAGACTCGTCAGTCTGTCACTGGCACTAGAATTCTGGGACGTGGCCGTGTCCTCACTAAGTGCCTCGATGGCAATGCACTGCTCCGAGAGCTCCACCTCACTGCCCAGAGTCATGGGGGACACCAGAGGCTCCTGGGTGTGGGCCCGAGGGACTCCATCCACGACCCCGTCTGCGAGAGCATCCATCTCGCTTTCGCCCTCTGCCCGCTCCCCTCCCGCAGAACTCTTGGACAGGAGCACGTAATTCGCCCTCGGGAGGATCTTGCGGAAACCTGGGACATCCTGAGAGGACGCAGCTGCTGATTGGCTGCTCTGTGAAAAAAGACGTATAATTTACACTCATAATTTTTGATTAAAACATTTACATTTATTTCATCATGGCACCTGTTAGTGGGCGGGATATATTAGGCAGCAAGTGAACATATTGTCCTCAAAGTTGATGTGTTAGAAGCAGGAAAAATGGGCAAGTGTAAGGATTTGAGCGAGTTGGACAAGGGCCAAATTGTGATGGCTAGACGATTGGGTCAGAGCATCTCCAAAACTGCAGCTCTTGTGGGGTGTTCCCAGTCTGCAGTGGTCAGTATCTATCAAAAGTTGTCCAAGAAAGGAACAGTGGTGAACCAGCGACAGGGTCATGACTCATTGAGCGAAGGCTGGCCTGTGTGGTCCGATCAAACAGGCGAGCTACTGTAGCTTAAATTGCTGAAGAAGTTAATGCTGGTTCTGATAGAAAGGTGTCAGAATACACAGTGCATCACAGTTTGTTGCGTATGGGGCTGCATAGCCACGGACCAGTCAGGGTGCCCATGCTGACCCCTGTCCACCTACGAAAGTGCAAACACTGGGCACATGAGCATCAGAACTGGACCACAGAGCAATGGAAGATATATATATATATATTAATAATTAACGTTCCTCGTAATCTTTAATCAAAATAACTCCCTCTTCCAACGACATCTCTGATGACGAGGGGGGCGGGGCAACCTGTCACTCACAGGAGATCCACCAATAGCAAACCACAACTATTCAATCAAGCACAAAATCAAGTCCCGCCCAACATTTATTCTTGACCCGAGAAGCTGTTTATATACATCATAATAGGGAAGAAAAGACTATTGTAACTTCCGTTTCATTCTGATTTAAATGTCAGATTAGGAAAATGTATAAATAAATGTAATGGAATTAACCATATTTAGTTATTCAGTTAACTTCCACCACCCTAACGGAAATTAATTTACATTGTCTCTTCAAAGTAACAGACTTACAGGGTCGACGCCGTCTTTCTCCATGCGCGCTCTCTCCAGGTAATAACCTCGATCCGCCACGTTCAGCCTCTTCCAGCTGTCGCTGATGCATTTGTTGATCTCAGACTGGGGCAGATCCGGATGCTCCTGCTGAACGCTCTGATGCACATCAAAGTAGTACAACAGGTACGCTGACCTGTGACAGCAGACAGGCCGTTAGTGCAGCTCAAACAACTACAGATGTACAGCGGAGGCTTAACAGTTCGGCGGGACCCTGCTTATGCGTTCAGGTTTCGCGATGAGGGTCTACCTGGGCTTCTTGGGTTTGTCTGAGTTCTCCATGCTGCTTTTGCTCTTGCGTTTCTTCTTGGGCGAAGGAAGCTCCAGAAGCGTGTAGCAGCTCTCCACCTCCATCTCTCCATAAATGGCCTCCATCTCTAATTAAAAAGAAAGATGTCAACTGGGAAAAGACCTTTACATTCAAACATCGGTAATAGTAATTTTTGGTGTAAACAATAAAAGTAGAGAGATATCATTTAAAACTGTTCACCAGATTTATCCTGTAAAACTGGTGATTGTAAGATTTTTGAATTTGTTTTTTGTAAGTAGGAAAACAGGAGTACTTTACATTTATTTCCATTTTTTGTTAAAAAGATTATAAACATTAAAATGTAATTCAGAGAAGATTTATTATTTTTCTATAATGTTGAATTTTGAAATGTGGTGTATTATAAATGTATGTATTATATATGGAAAATTCTTTATCTGCAAATGGGCGTCACAAAAACATTTCACTCATTTTAAAATAAAAATAGGTCACTGCCTTCATATTTTAACAGCAACAAGAAGCAATAAAGACTGTAAATTACTGCAAAGCCTTAAATCTATACTTTGACTGATTGATTAACAATGCAAAACATGAATTCTATTTGCTTCGATTAATATTCTTATGTTTATCTCAGTATTTAGATTTTTGTTTTTCATGGTTGTTGGTCATTGTTCAAAATTATAATAAAAGAGAATGAAAGATAAATGTGTTTCTAGACACTATTTGGATTTAAGTTTGATAGTGTGACAGAAGCAGAACTCACTTCATTATTAGCCTTCAGAAATCAGTATTTTATTGCCAAACATATTTTAGGTGTAAATGTTTAGTTTACATGAAAATAATGCCACCATGCCTGAAGTTTCATATGCATAAAGCTAAAGTAATGTCTATTACACCCTTCTTTAGGTTTTTCTGTAAAGATCTTAAAATATTTTATGACTTTACTACAAATAAGAAATGTATAAAAACATCTCAGATGCTGAAAAAAGTGATTTGTAGAATTTAATGTTTTACCTGGTAAGCGATGTAAGATCTGCTGTTTGTACCACCCAAATTCTGTTTAATATTAAATGTCATTATATTTTTTTGTGAAAGCTGAATAAAAATGAAAAATAAAAAATGCCACCGTGCCTATAAATAAATACACAGAATCTAAATAAATAAATAAAATCTTTAATTTAAAAAAAATACATACTCATTGGTCTTTTTCTTAATGCAAAATATATTTTCTTTGTTTTCATTTTTTATTTAGGGGTGAATTATCTACATGAAATTCCCTGAAATTACTTACATGATACTAATGTACTTCGCAGAATACTACAGTATTACTATGGTACATATACAAAACATGGTGCTACCATGGTACTTGTTGGCAGTGTTTTGTTAGCATTAGTTACACAGCTGGAACAGATGCAGGTAAACAACAAACAACATATCACGTGACACTCATCAACCGCTTCATACAATTGTATACACATATATGATTTTAACTGCAGATTATTTACATAAAGCCACGGCTAAAGTGCATGCAGACATGTCAGTGCGTTTTATTCCCTCCCGTGCGTGTGTGTGATGTCGGTTGTTGTTGAGTGCTGATACTGACTGTCTGCGGCCAATGAGCGCGTGCCTTATTGAAGCCTTACCTGAACGAGCGCAGGATCGATCCAAATCCAGCCGAATCTCTCAGCACCCCATCGGTAAAGCCGCGGGATCGGGGATCTGGATCATGTGTGTGTGTGTGGTGTGAGAGCTCAGAGCTGAGCCGGGTTTTTAGCGTGTGTTTCCTGCAGTATAGTGCAGTAAAAATGGCGGAGGACAGATCAGATGAACAACTGGAGGCCCAATGAGAGTTTGATCTACAGCGCTTCCAACTGAATGGAGTACGAGCTTTATTTTGCCTTTGTGTTTAAGCGATATTTTTACACATTTTAGTTCTGGCATATGTACGTAAAGACGCCAATAGAAACCAGACCCTTCAATCTCTATAGAAGTATAACACAAATCTGCCTTATGCCGTAGCGAAGAACAACAGTGATTGGTCAATCATAAACAGCGATGAGAAAAGTAACAAGCTGCACGGTTTTTTTTTACGTGACATCACCGCGTCGGTCTCAATAATGACAAGAAACTTTAATAGACATTGATTTTATTATTATTATTATTATTTTATTTTTTTAAACACTACTTCATTGTTCTGTTGCTGATGTTTGTAGAAACCAGAGTGGCAAATAGCTATGGTTAATTTTAAAACGAAAAAAATCGAAATATGACATTTCGTTCTTTCAACCTTTTTTTATTAATTCAAAAATACAAACATATTTATAATACACAAGTTTGAGTATAATACACGAAATTGAACAGTACACCCATTGTCAACCGAATACAGAGGGGGTAATGAATTACCAATTTGCTAACGACAGAAATAAGAAAGATATGAGGGGAGGAAAAAGAGTAGGAGATTAATTTATACAAACTAATATTTGTTTCTCGTGAGACATGAAGTAGTTGTCGCTCGGTGGCGTTGAGGAGTATTCAAATTTCAAATATTTTGTCATAAAAAATAAATATCAGTCTTTCCATTTATGATTATAAATCACTCCCTCAATATTAATAACAGAAAACTGAAGAACGTCTGTGATTGGTCAATCATGACCAGCGATGAGAAAAGTAACCCATAGCACGTGACATTGCCGTTAACCCCAGCTCGGTCTGGACAATTATTTACACCTGAATAATGATACTAAGAAACTTAAATAGACATTGATTTGGAAAAATATGCATTTAAAATATGATATGTATTATCTATATTTATTATAATATAATATTCAGGCGTGAGGGTGAGAAGTTGTGTTCGAGCGAGTCGTCATTCATTCAGGGCGGATGAGTCGAGCGCACATTGAATCGTTTGTCATTTCTGCAGTATGGCGGAAGACAAGGTGAGGGACCACAGTCTGTCTGTCTGTAAATTAAGCTTTTTTTTATAATGAATTAATATACGGATAGGAACAAATCGGGTATGTCGTGTATATTTAAGCATTGTGCTATCAATGCCACCTGCTGTGTTTATAGGAGCTGTTGTGACGCGTTATTTGAGTAATGTAAAGTCACCGATGCGTTTCTGAACTCTTGGCATTTGCAGAGCATAAGATCTGATAAACTGCGATTACTACAAAAAAAGAAATCTCTTATTTTGAAAAATGTAATCTGTAGAATTTTATGTTTTATTGTATGATGCAAGAAAATATGTAAATTGATCAAGATAAAATAATGTGTACTTTATGTGATTTACAATATCTATAATAAATAAAGTCTATACTATCTGTATATTGCTGTTCTTAAACAGAAAATACTTCCACTAAATTGCATTCATGTAACATTATTCAAGTCAAATGATTTATTAACTTTAATATAAGAAAATACAACTATTAGATTTGAAACCTCCCATAGAAGAACAGTATGTGTTTGAAAATAATATGTAATTATTTTAATTTTAATTAAATGTAATCAATTAATTATGGCCGATACAAAAATGGTCACTAATACATATTCCATCCCTATTACTTAATTCAGGGGTTTTCAAACTGGGGTCCTCCAGAAGGTTCTAAGGGGTCCCCAGAAAATTTCAGACAATAAAAAGACAACGCAAAAATGGATAAAGTCTACCGAACATTCTAACGGTTTCATTTCTAAATGTTTCTCTCCTTTCTTGCCGTATACATACTTTCCAGAATTGTAGTATATGTTTGCTTTGTATCTTTCTAGTGGTTTTTTTCTTACTATAGTCACTTTTATCTTGCTCACTGGGGTTGTAAGGCAGTATTCTTAACGCAGTATGTAAGCTGCTTGCTTACATTTATTGTGAAAGTTGCTTATACAAATCATTTTTAATTGAAAATGTTCTTCGGGTTTATGCATCCAACATTAAGCATAGCCGATTTAAGTTTGGAAACAATATGTTGTATTTATAATGTCACACTTACTACTTATCTAACAGTTTAAATGTTTTTTCATACATAAAAATGTATAGAAGGATTTTAGGAAGGGGGTCTCTCATAAAAGGTTCATCATATTTGGGGGTCCTTAGCATCATAAAGTTTGAAAACCCCTGACTTAATTAGCTTGTAACCCCAATATATCCTAGTGCAAGTGTTTTTGATGCTAAGGACCCCCAATAATACAATAATAGAAGATCTGTTATATGTATCCTCCACTTCTGTTTGGAATTGTGTCTTTGCATGTTTTCTGAGAGTTTATTAAAACAAAGATCTCATTAAATAGATTGAAAGTGCTTAGAAAGTGAGCAAACCAGTTCTAAACATAATTATAAAATGGATACTTTCGGTCTTTAATTCTGATTGGTTGCCGTACGAAGCCGTTGTAAATGACTACAAGCATACACTTGTGATCGCATTACTGTGTTGCTTGGCAAACATTCTGCTTCTGAAGGACTACATTGCTTGGTGGAAGAATAATATTTTTTTATCAATAGCATAACATTTTTGTGTCTGTGTGTTTATTTTAAGAAACCTTGCCAGGCATGTGGAGTAACCGTTTTATAAAAGCAATAAGCCCCATGAAGCCATGATTAAATTAATTCATTCACTGTAAATCACGGCACGGCTTCTTGGGGCATGAGGATGTGTCAGTGGTCTCATGTGATCTGATGTGTGTCGGTTCTGTTTCAGGATCCGGTGACCCGACTGAAGGATCTGGCTCAGCTCAAAGACCAACTGGAGGAGATCCAGAAGAAGGTGGAGAATGAGGTTCAAGCTGGAATCCCACAGGTACCACAAAACCAGAACCACGACTGATCCGGTCCAGTCCCAATTATTACTGAGGAACACATACAGAAAGTTTTATATATATATATATATATATATATATATATATATATATATATATATATATATATATATATGGATATATAAAAATCCATTTATACTGTGTGAGGAAAATATTAAATGTTATATTATTATGACAACAAAATTAAATAATTTTATATTATAATTATTACAAATTGTTAACATCATTTCTGAAAAAAAAATCATTTTATAGCATATCTGAGATTTTTTAAATTATTGTAATTAATGCCATGATTTTTGACCAGTCGTTAGAAATTTTAGGGAATTAAAAGAAATGCATACTTCCAGGGCTTGACATTCACTTTTTTGCTCACCAGCCACTGTGGTTAGTGGGTTTCCAAAGTTACTAGCCATTCAGCATTTTCACTGGCCAAAATTTTGAGATCGATACCATGGGGGAAAACTGCCGTTTAGATATTTTTAATATTATCTCATAATTTGGCAGGAGGTATATTAGGCTGCCGTCACTTTAAGACCTGACGCACGGATCCATTATACTGTTACACATGCATTTACTGACTGTGTTTACATGAATACTCGCCAATTTTGACATTATTTTGTGTGTATTTGACTGTTTAAGCGCAATAAGCAGCAAAAAAAGAATACATTTTAGTACTGAGAGGCGGCTTTATGTGCGCGCACTTTGGGTGTGAGCACAAAATCTGCAGGAATGAGTCAAATTATGTGCAGTCCCACGTCAAAATTAAGCCCTGTAACACCAGAAATATTAATCCGGAGCAAATGAAACGAGTGAGTGAGGGGAGGGAGGGTTTGTGTGTCACTCGCTGTCTGAGAGATGAGAGAGAGAAAGCGCTGCTGGTATCGTGTGTCTATTCTGCGGAAAAAGCGTTTCAGATATTTCAGTATCGATATGTATCGGAAAATTTATACTTTTGAGAACACTACATTGCACTTAGTTTATTTCAAATGCCTTCTTAAAAATACTACAATTGAAAAATTTATATATTATAAATAAAATTCAACCCGCCAAAGTGGCTAGTAGAAGTGACTGCGTTACACACCACTGCTGAAATCCACCCACATTTGGCAGGTGTTAATGTCAAGCCATGAATACTTCATTAATACCTTTAAAATAAAAAATAAAAAAATAAAAAACTCTCATCCCTGTCCTAGTGGTTAAAAGTGGGCTGTAAGAAAAAGGTTGCATGATATATAGATGTTGCACTTTATATACTGTAAGATTGACAGCTCAATGACTGCAAACTTCCCAGCAGCTCAAACGGTCTGTCCTGTTTGTGTTTCTTAGGGTGGGTCATTATTGGCATCTCCTTTCCTGAAAGGATTCCTTGCTGGGTATGTGGTTTCCAAACTGCGTTCGTCTGCCATCTTAGGAGTCGCTTTGGGAACGCTGACGGGAATCTGCGCTGCTCAGAACTATCAGGTGCCCAACATTGAGGCGACCCTACGAGACTTCTTGAACTCTCTGAAGAAAGGACCCAGTGATTAAAAGTGGACAGAATTCAGACTGAAGAGGAGAACATGCACCATTGCTGCTTGTTTTTGTGTCATTCAACGTCACATCAGGGCTCCTTTCCCTCATGAACAAAACTGTTGATTTAGAAAAAACTGTGTTTTGAGGTCTATATGTGAGTGTGAATTTGGACTTAATAATAAACTGTTGATGATGCCCATGGTGAAAAATCATGTAGGGCTGCACGATATGGATTAATGCGATTATCAAATCAAACAGTCTGTGATTTGATTAAATAAATATGCTCTGCGTATAGTGAATCAGAGTGAATCACGGCACTGTGTTTATTTACACGTGCCGGTGTTTGCAGCACCTCAGGGCAGCTCAATTCACTGTGCAAAAGAGAAGCTTTATGGTTGATTTTTCGTCAAAATACAAGTTTGATGGTTTATTGTTTGAAAATTCCAAGAATGAAGCTCGTCCTAGCGCTTTGTTTTGTTTTTTTTGTAGGGTCTGCAGAGTTTGTACTTTCAAAACCTGACAGATTGCGAGTATGATTGCGGTAGATAATGTTGGTTCTTCTGAAGTGGAAGCTCCTCGCAGAAGACGATGGGTCCTTCTCCTGCTTCTACTGGTTCTTATTTACGGTTCCCACGCGCCCCTCATCTCGCTCACCAAAGTCGATGGTCACGTTCCCTTCAGCCCGTCGTCATGTGTGGTTCTGATCGAGTTCGCCAAGCTTCTGGTCTCATTCGCCTCCCTTTTGGCATCTGGGAATCTTTCCACCCTCAAAGTATCGGTGTCTGTCATGACGGTGGCGCCGTACGCCGTTCCTGCTGTGCTCTACGCTTTCAACAACAACCTGGTGGTGTTCATGCAAGCCTACATGGATCCGAGCTCCTTCCAAGTGCTCAGTAACCTGAAAATCGTGTCCACCGCACTCCTCTACACGTCCTGCCTGGGAAAGCGTCTGCGGCGTGGGCAGTGGTTTGCTCTCGGGCTGCTCGTGGCCGCCGGCGTTTGTCACAGCTACTCCGGTTTGGATTGGGAACCATCAGAGGAGGACGAATCCACCGGCAGGCTTCACATCACATCCTGGGGTTTGCTGTTGGTACTTGTGTATTGTTTTATCTCAGGATTGGCTGCCGTCTACACCGAGCGGGTGCTGAAAACTCAACGTCTGCCTTTGAGTCTCCAGAATTTGTTTTTGTACATCTTCGGCGTGGCAATCAATCTGGCGTCGCATCTCTCCAGTAGCAGCGGCGGGCGGCAGGGCTTTTTGGAGGGTTTCTCAACGCTCGTTTGGCTCATTATTGTGGGACAGGCCGCTAACGGGCTCCTCATGTCCGTCATCATGAAACATGGAACTGGAATCACGCGGCTCTTTGTTATATCTTCTGCTATGCTGGTAAATGGTGTGTTGTCTTGGGGGCTTCTGGGAATACAGCTCACACCTTACTTCCTGTTTCCTGTTGTGCTGATTGGATGGGCTGTTTACCTGTATTACAGGTAGAGCGGATGCCGCCGACAACAAAATTAAATAATTGGCCTTTGTCGTTATGCTAAAATAAATTGTTGAAATATGTTTTGGAAAATGTGTAATTTTATTAAGTTGACGGCATATCTGAGATTAACACTCAAATATTTTTATTTTAGAAAGAATAAATATATAAAATTATTGTAGTTAGTGCCATAATTTTGACCAGTCGTTAGAAAGCAAAATTAAATATTATTCAATTGAGTGAATGTAAAAAAAAAGAGAGAAAAACGTAAACATGCTTCATTAATATCTTAAGTGCATTTTGTAAAACGTTACATTTTGTAAAAAAAAAAAGTGTACGCCACTGAGGACGACAACGAAAGACTATTGTCCAAAATATATCATTGCATTTGCTTTTTTATCACACTTTGTACATTGAACCACAGCGTCTCTCTCATTATTTCATTTCCCGCTCCTGTTTTTTATTTTCTGAACTATCTTGTCTGTTGCCTTTGTCCTCTTTCTGGAAGTGCATCTTACTGTGAATGGACATCATCTCATGAAGACTAAATGTCTGCTGATTCATTGTTGTTTTTATTCATATGCATCTGTCAGTATTTATTTTGCCAAATAAATGTGTTGAAATGAATATGAATTGTACAGCACACATATTTAAGACTGATTTATGCAAATAAATATACATGGACTTAGACCTGGTAAGTGATATACATGTCTAATGGTTTTACTTGTAAAATACACTGATCAGGCATAACATTATGACCACTGAGAGGTGAAGTGAACACTGATTATCTCTTCATCATGGCACTTGCTAGTGGGTGGGATATATTAGGCAGCAAGTGAACATGTTGTCCTCAAAGTTTGTGTTAGAAGCAGAAAAAATGGGCAAGCGTAAGGATTTGAAACTGAGAGCTAGACAACTGGGTCAGAGCATCTCCAAAACTGCAGCTCTTATGGGGTGTTTCCGGTCTGCAGTGGTCAGGATCTATCAAAAGTGGTCCAAGGAAGGAACAGTGGTGAACCGGCGACAGGGTCATGGGCGGCCAAGGCTCATTGATGCACGCAGGGAGCGAAGGCTGGCCCGTGTGGTCCGATCAAACAGACGAGCTACTGTAGCTCAAATTGCTCAAGATGTTAAAGCTGGTTCTGATAGAAAGTTGTCAGAATACACAGTGCATCACAGTTTTGTTGCGTATGGGGCTGCATAGCCGCAGACCAGTCAGGGTGCCCATGTTGACCCCTCTCCAAAGCCGAAAGCGCTAACAGTGGGGACGTGAGCATCAGAACTGGACCACAGAGCAGTGGAAGCAGGTTGCCTGGTCTGATGAATCATGTTTTCTTTTACATTACGTGGATGGCCAGGTGCATGTGTGTCGTTTACCTGGGGAACACATGGCACCAGGATGCACTTTGAGAAGAAGGCAAGCCGGCGGAGGCAGTGTGATGCTTTGGGCAATGTTCTGCTGGGAAACCTTTGGTCCTGCCATCCATGTGGATGTTACTTTGAACTGCTGCTGATAGTTGTTAGTTGAAGAAATGAGCAAAATCATCAGCAGTTAAAGAGGTAGAGGGGGACAGAGGAGAGAGTTGAATGTTTTGAAAAGTGTGCATGTGTTTGAAGTGCTGTTGATCTTGTTGTGGAAATATGCAGAACATTGACTTCAAAAGAAAAGGATGAGAGCAGAGATTGGTACTTACTTTGTTCAGATGGATCTTTAGAATTGTGCCGTTTTCTCTCTACTGCCCTGATTTTGGTCCATTGTTCATGAAGAACATCAGATAACCAGGGGTTCGAGGGAGTAGCAAATGCTGGCCTGGAGGAGAGAGGACAGATATTGTCTAGGGAAGAAGTTAAAGTGGAACATAAAGTGTCTGTTGCAGTATTCACATCCAGAGATGAGAATTGTGTGAGTGAGGGAAGAGAGGATGGCACAACTGTGGAAAGATGGGAAGGAGAAAGTGAGCGCAGGTTTCGTAACTGGTAGAGGGGTTGGTGGTGCACAAGTAGAAAGTTGTAGATTAAAAGTAATGAAGAACATGCATACAGTTGCATGAAAAAGTATGTGAACTGCTTGCAGAATCTGTGAAAATGTGAATAACTTTAACAAAATAAAAGAGATCATACAAAATGCATGTTATTTTTTATTTAGTACTGTCCTGAATAAGATATTTTACATATTTTTTTTTTACATATAGTCCACAACACAAAAAAATAGCTGAATTTATTACAATTACTTCATTCAAAAGTTTCTGAACCCTTGATTATTAATACTGTGTGTCGTTCCTGGATGATCCACGGCTGTTTTTTTGTTTTGTGATGGTTGTTCTTGAGTCCCTTGTATGTCCTGAGCAGTTAAACTGCCCTTCTTCGGAAAAATCCTCCAGGTCCTGCAAATTCTTCAGTTTTCCAGCATCTTTTGCATATTTGAACCCTTTCCAGCAGTGACTGTATGATTTTGAGATCCATCTTTTCACACTAAGGACAATTGAGGGACTCAAATACAGCTATTAAAAAGGTTCAAACATTCAGTGATGCACCAGAAGGAAACACAATGCATTAAGAGCCGGGGGCTGAAAACTTTTGAACAGGATGAAGATGTCCAAATTTTTCTTTTAAATATGATTTTTTTTTTTTCATTTAGTACTGCCCATTGGAAGCAACAGAAG
Organism: Rhinogobio ventralis; assembly: GCA_039654625.1. Taxonomy (NCBI): domain Eukaryota; kingdom Metazoa; phylum Chordata; class Actinopteri; order Cypriniformes; family Gobionidae; genus Rhinogobio; species Rhinogobio ventralis. The sequence goes on from CM077198.1 coordinate 32,423,713, forward strand.
ATACGTGCATGCTTCCCAGAAGACAAATTAAGTACAGTTTACCTTGATCTTCAAATTCAAAAAGTTTGAGCGTCGTGTTTCCTGCTCAGGACAAACAAGGGGATCAAGAACAACCATCACAAAAAAAAAAAAAAACGCACTAAATAAACAATACTAAATACAAATTAACATTATGCATTATGCATCTCTCTTATTTTGTTAAAATGATTCACATTTTCACAGATTCTGCATGCGGTTTTCTTGCAACTGTACATACATATACCTGGCTAGCCACCTAAACCGGCTTCATGGGATAGAACCCTGGGCATAAAATGGGCCAAGCCAAAAATGTCAAAATATTTAGTGGTCTTTTAATGGTCTTAACCATTTTAATCCCAAATCACTGGTCAGGAAATTGGCAAGAATTGCACAAATACTGAAGATAAAGTAACTTAGCACAAAATATAGCCTTCCCCTTTGTTTTCTTTAAATATTTAAACTTGCAGAAAGCTTTAGTCAGTGTTGTCTCACTCAATGTTAATGGCTTCAAACGGTTCATGAGTAGTTAGTTTGAGTTTAATGTTTGACCAAATATTCACTATAGGCTTTAAATCATGGGTCCGTTCTTCGTACGTCGCTAACTCGGTTAGCTGGATTTGATTGTTGACGATTTGAAATTATCTTGGATTGTTTGGTTCTTCGAAGCTCATCCTGGGCTTGCTGTCATAGCAACAGGTCCGTAAGATCAAACCTGCTCGGGAGCAGGCTTATTTCATGTAAACAGGATTAGATTGAATCTTGAGGTGATACTTAAAAGCTGTCCCAGCCACTGCTACTTTATTACAAGAGTTCATTACTGAACCAGGGGCAATAATAGTTATTATAATAATAATAATAATATAAAAATGTATTTGAAAATAATATTAATTATTATATATTAATATATATTATATATTATTAATTATTAAACTTTATAATTATATATATATATATAAACATTTATTGGAGTCTTACACACATGCTGTGCAGTTAATCTGAGCTGTGCATTAATTTGAACAATGACAGATATTATGGGATGGCTTGATGCAGCGCAGGAGATGCAGATAACTTGATCTTCACCCTTAAGAAACTTTAATTAATACTGTCACATAACAAATCTGCTTCAAATTGAAATAAAAATTAAATGAATTGCTAATTAGAACATTGAAATAAAAATGTAAAGGGTGTACAAATACTATAAAATCAGGAATATAAATAATTGGGAATCATGTTTTTAAAAAAAAACACATTTTGCACATTTCATTTATCTATTATAACTTTTGTGTTGTTTTGGTCGCTTGGCTGTTTCCTTATAATGGTCCAGAAATTTGTCAGGGTTTTTTTATTATTTGTCAAGTTTTTTGGCAGGTGGCTTTTTTAATTATATGATTATCATTATGTTGCTGTCTTGCCGCCAGCTAATCGCTGCATTGCTGATCGTGGTTTTGAGTATCGATGCATCTGCCCTCTTCAGGGAACACAGGAACGCGCAGTAATCTTAGACAACTTAATCCAGATATTTTAATCCAATCCGCAAATTCGTTTGAAGAAGAACCAAAGATCAGTTATCACGATTAAAAGATCTGGGATCTGTCAAAGCATCTCAGATGTATTAAGCGAGCTACGAAGAACAGACCCCTGGACTCTGACCAGGCCAAAACATGAGCCTGACTTGTTCTTAAACCACTTCTTGGTTGTCTTTGCACTTTGGGTAGGAGCATTGTCTTGTTGAAAAATAACATCTGATCATTCCTCTTTAGACAACTTTTCATTTGTAGGAAGCAAGCCATTCTGTCCTCCAAAGCATTAAATTACTTTTCACAGTGAAGTAGCTCACCAATACTAGCAGCTGGAATCATGCCTCTTCCTCCATGCTTCACTGTGGTGGTAGAGAAGCATTTATTATTATATTTCTCACCAGATTTTCTAAGACACTGCTCTGGCAATGGCTTTTTAAATAGTGCATTTGCTTATATTTTGCTAATTTCCTGATCAATAGTTTGTGGTTAAGACCATTAAAACCTTACTTTTTAGCCATTTTGGAGTGTATACTCTGCACCAAATATGCAACACATTACATTTTACTACCAAATTATATGTAATATCTAGTTAATTGAACTTATACTGTAAAGTTTCATTGACATCTCATAATTTCACCAGTGTGGACAGATAAACTGCTTGCCACGTTACTCCTGGTTAGTTTAATTGTATAATTGCAATGCATTCCTGTTTGTTTTTACTCACTGAAGCCCTCCATGGACATTAAATTGAAAATGTCATGTCATACCTCCTTTATTTCTGTAGTGCTTTATACAATTCAGATTGTTTCAAAGCAGCTTCACAGTAATAAACAGGAAAATAACAGAATCAACGATGCAAACTATGTCAGATATGAGACCAATTCAAATTCTGCTGTAAAGCAGCTCTAAAAAGACAGTGGTGTTATTATTCAGCTCAAGTCAGTTCAGTGTTGATTTAGTTCAGATTAATAACAGCTCATCAATTATGAAATTATTTACATTTATAATCACTAAAAAATCTTTTACAGTTATTTATTGGGTGACCATGTTGGATCAGCTGTGTCATTGAGTGGGAATACGAGCTTCCCGGAGCTGCTGAATTTCCTCCTGGAGCTGCAGGTTTTGTGAGGACAGATGAACAGCGTCCTGGATGGCTTCTATGAGCAGAGCCCTGTACCTGCCCTCTGACATCCTCCTCTGCTCCTCCAGAACCTCACGAAACGCCCTGAACACCTAAGGATGCATGGAGAACAAAAAACAGCCACTAGATGACAGTATTAAGATATATTACAGTTGCTTTGGCTCACTTCTCGAGTGAGACCTTTTTTTCTCTCAAAGCAATAAGTTCAGATCTCTGAACAATTACTTTCTTGTTCAGATTAGAATTTCATATTGATTTAAGCAAATAGCATTTGTTTTGGCACATGCATGCAAAAGAGTTAGTACAATTGTCTACAATTTGCACAATGACTAAATGCACATGGCTTGTGATCAAAACTGATGAGTTGATTCTTCACAACTTCTAAACATTCTTTCATCACATACAAAATGATCCATTCAGTGATCAAAATCTGTCAGATATGTTATATTCTATAAATATTTATGACATGGAATGTTTGTTAAATTGCAACAAACATATTTTTGTAGAATTGTTGCATGTAAGCTGAGAATTCTTATCATGGAAGAGCGATAGGAAGATATGAAAGAAGATGTGTGTGTTAGAGAAAGACATTATAGAGTATGTAAAAATGAACTGTAAATTTTAAGCTTACATGTAACACATTTCTTCAAAAAAAACAAATTACTGTATAAATACAAATATTCATTTTATTTTTGGTGGCATTGGCCAATTTACAGACACAATAACCAGGTTTTGAAGCATGAATTAAATGTTTTCCGCTACTGAGTTCTACATCAGAACACTGGCTCACTATTGGCCGGCGCTGTTCACGTGAGCACCACGACAAGTGTGTGATGCTGACACAGGATCCAGCCAATAGTGAGCCAGCGCTCTGACGTAGAACTCGGAAGTGCTGCTCTGTGTTTACTACGCGAATAGTGTGGAAGTAGACAAAAAGTATTCTCGTCGCTTCATAACATTAAGGTTGAACCACTGCAGTCACATGGACTATTTTAACCATGTCTTTACTACCTTTCTGGACCTTAAAAGTTGCAATTACGTTCCTGCCTATGGGTGGTTCAGAAAGCTCTCGGATTTCATCAAAAATATCTTAATTTGTGTTCCGAAGATGAACTAAGGACTTACAGGTTTGGAACGACATGTATTTATGTGTATGCCAAAATGTGCTTCTTAAAATGTCTGTGAGTACGCTGCAACCATACTTTCCCTATGGGACAAATAAAACTGAACTGAACATGAGGGTAAGTAAATGACAGAATTTTTATTTTTAGGTAAACTAACCCTTTAATATTTACACCTAAGCAGATGAAACTCGCGGTTATGGTAATGGGCGAGACATTTCCTGGACATGCGGTAACCAATCACAGCACAGTTCGTATTTCGGAAGGAGGGGCTTCATCGAAACCGGAACTACGCAACGACACGTGCGGGCCAGACGGGAGAGAGGTGCTGTAATAATGTAAAATATGAAAATAATGTTTTTTGAACAATCAAGCATAAAAACATATTCTAAAAAAAACAAACAATCAAGACTTCGTAAGAGGGCATAATAGGACCCCTTTACAGCAAATGTAGCTGTATAACTTATATACACTTATAGAGCACTATATTGGAACAAAACTTTAGCACATGCGTAATGCCCAGTCAGCGTGTTCAGAACTGGAGGAAGACAGATATAAGTGCCATCTTGTAACAGGTAGGGTTTTTTTTTTCATTTCTTAATTTGGTTTTGCAATCATTGAAAACCCCTAAATGCCCAGTGTTGTCACCTGTAGACTCTCCTCTCTGAGCTCATTCACTTCCTGTTGGTGTTGTCGGTTCTGCTCCTCCAAGTCCACATAAGCTTGCTGGTTCTCCCTGCGCAGCGCCTCAATCTGAAGAACCAGGATGTGTCTCTCTCTGCGCAGGTACGACATCTCCCCCTCTACACCACCCACCTGCGGACGGGACAGAGACGCAGTCACATGATCAGAATGATGATTCTTACCAGTTACTTATGTGTTGCTGCTCTCACCTGCTCCTCTTGTAGTTCTCTCTCCATCTTCATCAGTTCATCCTCGATCAGTCTCTCGTGAGTCTCTCTCAGTCTCATTCTGCGCTCCAGGAGTTTCTCATGAACCACCTGAGAGACAAACACATTCACACACACAGTGTGTGCTGCTTTACATCAGTTTTCGTGCAATATGTTATTAAAGGTATGGTAACACTTTACAATAAGGTCCCATTAGTTAAGGCTAGTTAATGCAATACTGGTTGAATGCTGGGCTGTGTCTTCTGATTGGTCACTCACCATGCTAGTGGCGTGTGATTGGTCGGATTCTATGTGTGTCTCCTGTAATCTGTTCTCCTCTTTCTGAAGTTGTTCTTTCAGCTGTCTGATGCGGCTCATCCTCTCCTGATTCCTCTGAATGCTGGTCCTGCCCTCTGAAACCATCATCATCATCATCATCATCATCATGTTAGTGCAAGGCTGTAAGTTACCTTCAGTAATCAGATATGGACAAATTGTTCCTGCACTGCATTTTTCTTTGTTGTTAGGATGACAACAAGTTTTCAAAGTTCATTTATTAGGCTGATCCGCCTCATCGTCAATGTTAAATATTTGAGATGGCCAATTAAATAAAAGAAGGTGGGGTTTAACGTTTACAGAAGCCGGATTTAAATTACAGCGCAATGCTTCCATTCAGGACTATTATTGTTAACTAAAACTAAAACTATTAAAAACATTTTGTTAATTAAAATCAAGTTGAATAAAATTAAAAATAAATATTAGATGAAAAACATGAAAAAATGTCAGCTAACTGAAATGTTTAGTTGAAGCACTTACTGGAAAACTGGGAAAAAATGTTTTAACCTAAATAGTAATATTTAAAAAGAACAAAAAATAATACAATGACAAAAACACATAAAAGTTACTAAAATGAAATTAAAAATAAAAGCTAATTATTAATTTTACTAAAAACTATAATAGTATATAAATAATACTACAATAACACTGCTTCTATTTTAATGTGAAAGAATGTGATGTAGATTAACATTTAATATTTGAGAGCTGTTATTACAGAAATGTAAGGTATCCAGTGATGCAAACTATTCAAGGTTTTGAATTGAAAATAGCCTAAATCATTTACGTAATTGATTGAATGCAATTTGTAATTGAATAAGAGACAAGAGACTTTAACAGTCATTTGCATATTAGGCATAAGGAATATTTTAAAGTACATATTTTAAAATACAAAATATTATTTGTAGATAGTTCAAATGCATTACTAGTTAATTTACTACTATATATTTAAATCCCTTTAAATCCCTTATTTCTTTAAATCCTCAAAAAAGGATCGACTCACACTCACACACACACACTCACACTCTCTCTCTCTCTCTCTCACACACACACACACACACACACACACACACACTCTCTCTCTCTCTCTCTCTCTCTCTCTCTCACACATACACACACTCACTCTCTCTCACACACACACACACATACACTCTCTCTCTCTCTCTCTCTCTCTCTCTCTCTCTCTCTCACACACACACACACACACTCACACTCTCTCACACACACTCTCTCTCTCACACACACATACACACTCTCTCTCTCTCACTCACACACACACACACTCTCTCTCTCTCTCTCTCTCTCTCTCTCTCTCACACACACACACACACACACACACTCTCTCTCTCTCTCTCTCTCTCACACACACACACACACACACATACTTTCTCTCTCTCTCTCTCTCTCTCTCTCTCTCTCACACACACACACACACACACACACACACACACACACATTACATTTGTAAAAGCATCTACCTCAACACGTAAAACAAATAGCAATTGTTCAATCATGGTTATGGTCAATATCTAACAGACTGATACCAGTAATATGCATCTCCATTTCCTGTCTGAGGAGCTCCTGCAGATCTCTCTTCCTGTCTGCTGTCTCACACACCTCTTCAGCTCTGCCTCCATCAGCCACCTACAACACACACACACACACACACACACACACACACTACATCCACCATCATTGAACTCATATTTCACACAAAACACGAGCAGTTATGCAGCAGATTGATGACTCTTTTGTTACTCACCGATGTGTCCATGTTCTTGTGTTGAGCTGCTCTGAACTGAAGCTCTCTGCGTGTGTATGTGTGTGTGTGTGTGTCCTGAAATATTAATTACTCAGTATTCACTTTCACTGTCTGTGTGGGGCTGTATAAATGTTGCATTCAGGGTTCTTATAGGGTTAAATAAAACTTGAAATAAATTAAACATTAACTAAAATAAAATAACACAGAAAACATTCATTTAGTTTAACGTGATACTAAAATAACTAATACTAAAAGTGAAAAATAAATGAAACTAACAAAATTACTAAAACTTGAACAAATGAAAATTAAAATCATTCAAAATAACAATAAAAACTATGAGTATTCTAGAATAACACTGATTATGTTCATCTGTCTGAGTCATAATCATCTGCTCAGTTTACTCTGAATTCCAGGGAGATTCATTTCCTCGTTGACCTCATGCCATTTTGATTATATCTCATTTGCAAATGCATCATTTTAAGGAAGTAACAATGTTTTACTTTTAAATAAATGGAGAAATGAAAGTGAGCATTTCTGTTTTGAGAAAGAGAAGGAAGAGAAGAAACAGATGATTTAGCATTGGCTAAACTGAGCAAATCATTTGACAAATCAGTTTAGCTGTATTCGTTTAATGATTTCAGTGACACCACAAAGTATTTCAACAATGAATTCAGATGTGTGAACTTGAGGAGAACTGATTTAAAAAGCATCAAAACACTACCTGATTCAAACAACAAGACTTCAGATATGATAAAAGAAAGTGACGTTAGTGAAGCAACATCACTTTCTAGACGACTGGGTCAGAGCATCTTCAAAACTGCAGCTTTTGTGGGGTGTTCCCGGTGTGCAGTGATCAGTATCTATCAAAAGTGGTCCAAAGAAGGAACAGTGGAGAACCGGCGACAGGATCAGTTAATACTGGTTCTGATTAAAAGGTGTCAGAATACACAGTGCATCACAGTTTGTTGCGTATGGGGCTGCAGGGTGCCCATGCTGACCCCTGTCCACCGCCGAAAGTGCAAACAGTGTGCATGTGAGCATCAGAACTGGACCACGGAGCAATGGAAGAAGGTGGCCTGGTCTGATGAATCATGTTTTCTTTTACATCACGTGGATGGCCAGGTTTGTGTGCGTCGCTTACCTGGGGAACACATGGCACCAGAATGCACTATGGGTAAAGGGTAAAATTTTGGGCAACGTTCTGCTACCTTGGGTCCTGCCATCCATGTGGATGTTACTTTGACACATACCACCTACCTAAGCATTGTTGCAGACCATGTACACCCTTTCATGGAAACGGTATTCCCTGGTGGCTGTGGACTCTTTCAGCAGGATAATGCACCCTGCCACAAAGCAAAAATGGTTCAGGAATGGTTTGAGGAGCACAACAACGAGTTTGAGGTGTTGACTTCACCTCCAAATTCCCCAGATCTCAATCCAATCGAGCATCTGTGGGATGTGCTAAACAAACAAGTCCGATCCATGGAGGCCCCACCTCGCAACTTACAGGACTTAAAGGATCTGCTGCTAACATCTTGGTGCCAGATACCACAGCACACCTTCAGGGTCTAGTGGAGTCCATGCCTCGACGGGTCAGGGCTGTTTTGGCAGTAAAAGTGGGACCAACACAATATTATCATAATGTTATGCCTGATCGGTGTATATATATACACTCACCTAAAGGATTATTAGGAACACCATACTAATACTGTGTTTGACCCCCTTTCACCTTCAGAACTGCCTTAATTCTACGTGGCATTGATTCAACAAGGTGCTGAAAGCATTCTTTAGAAATGTTGGCCCATATTGATAGGATAGCATCCTGCAGTTGATGGAGATTTGTGGGATGCACATCCAGGGCACGAAGCTCCCGTTCCACCACATCCCAAAGATGCTCTATTGGGTTGAGATCTGGTGACTGTGGGGGCCATTTTAGTACAGTGAACTCATTGTCATGTTCAAGAAACCAATTTGAAATGATTCGAGCTTTGTGACATGGTGCATTATCCTGCTGGAAGTAGCCATCAGAGGATGGGTACATGGTGGTCATAAAGGAATGGACATGGTCAGAAACAATGCTCAGGTAGGCCGTGGCATTTAAACGATGCCCAATTGGCACTAAGGGGCCTAAAGTTTGCCAAGAAAACATCCCCCACACCATTACACCACCACCACCAGCCTGCACAGTGGTAACAAGGCGTGATGGATCCATGTTCTCATTCTGTTTACGCCAAATTCTGACTCTACCATCAGACCAGGCAACATTTTTCCAGTCTTCAACTGTCCAATTTTGGTGAGCTCGTGCAAATTGTAGCCTCTTTTTCCTATTTGTAGTGGAGATGAGTGGTACCCGGTGGGGTCTTCTGCTGTTGTAGCCCATCTGCCTCAAGGTTGTGCGTGTTGTGGCTTCACAAATGCTTTGCTGCATACCTCGGTTGTAACGAGTGGTTGTTTCAGTCAAAGTTGCTCTTCTATCAGCTTGAATCAGTCGGCCCATTCTCCTCTGACCTCTAGCATCAACAAGGCATTTTCGCCCACAGGACTGCCACATACTGGATGTTTTTCCCTTTTCACACCATTCTTTGTAAACTCTAGAAATGGTTGTGCGTGAAAATCCCAGTAACTGAGCAGATTGTGAAATACTCAGACCGGCCCGTCTGGCACCAACAACCATGCCACGCTCAAAATTGCTTAAATCACCTTTCTTTCCCATTCTGACATTCAGTTTGGAGTTCAGGAGATTGTCTTGACCAGGACCACACCCCTAAATGCATTGAAGCAACTGCCATGTGATTGGTTGATTAGATAATTGCATTAATGAGAAATTGAACAGGTGTTCCTAATAATCCTTTAGGTGAGTGTATATATATATATATATATATATATATATATATATATATATATATATATATATATATATATATATATATATATACACTTTATAATATTGTACACGGGTTGGACAATGAAACTGAAACACTGACCAATATAGTGTTGGAAGTTTCACGGCCTGGTGGCCAATCTTCACTGATTTTACATTCTATCAGTAAGAGCCGAGTGTGAAGGCTGAATTAGCAGAGCAATAGCACAGCTGTACATAAAATATTGCAATCCACACAACATAATGAGAGACATATTACAGTTCAAAAGAGGACAAATTGTTGGTGCACATCTCGCTGGCTCATCTGTGACCAGGACTGCGAGTCTTTAATGTCTGCATACCACCACGTAGGATGAACCACATCCAACAGGTGTAACTGTTGATGCAAGAGGAAGCCGTCTAAAAGGGATGTCCAGGTACTAACCTGGATTGTATCCAAAAACATAAAACTCACATTATGAAATAAATGTTTTTCTCCAATGCATGTTGGCTACAATTATTGGCACCCCAAGAAATTCTTATGAGTAAAATATCTCTGAAGTATATTCCCATTCATATTTACATTTGTTTTAGCACACCAGGGTGACTAGGAGCATGAAATTGTCTAGCCATGACTTCTTGTTCCACAGGAGTATAAATACGAGGAAACACAAAAGCCAAATTCCCTTAATCATCCATCACAAGGAGCAAAACCACAGAATATAGTTCTGATGTGCAGCAAAAGATTGTTGAGCTTCACAAAATGGAACGTGGCTGTTGGAAAATAGCTAACGCATTGAAAATCTCCATTTCCACCATCAGGGCATTAATGAAAAAGCTCCAATCAACTAAAGATGTTACGAATCTTTCCTGGAAGAGAACGAGTGTCTATATTGTCCTAATGCATGGTGAGGAGGAGAGTTTGAGTGGACAAAGACCCTCCAAAGATCACAGATGAAGAATTGCAGAGATTAGTTGAGTCTTGCTCAAACAACCCTTACATCACCACATGTTGTTTGGGAGGGTTTGAAGAAAAATCCTCCTCGCTCATCCAAAAACAAACTCCAGCATATTCAGTTATCAGACACGACTGGAAATTCAAAAGGGACCTGGTTCTGTGGTCAGATGAAACAAAAAAAAATAGAGCACCAGATGGGTTTGGTGCAAACAGGGATAAAAAGTACCCTATGTCCACGGTTAAATATACCAGGATCTTTAATGTTGACTTCTTGTTCAGATACATGGTATCATGGATTCTATTAAATACCAATAGAAAAAAAAATCTAAACCTGACAGCCTCTGCTATAAATCTTATAATGGGCCGTGGTTGGATCTTCCATCAGGACAACGATCCAAAACAAACATCAAAATCAACACAAAAATGTGTCACTGAGCACAAAATGAAGCTTCTGCCATGGCCGTCCCAGTCCCCTGACCTGAACCCTATACAAAATGAGTGGGGTGAACTGAAGAGAAGAAGCTCCAACATGGATCTGTGAATCTGAAGGAACTGGAGAGATTCTGTATGAAGGAATGATCTCCAAACTCATCAGGCTTTATAGAAGAAGACTCAGAGCTGTTATCTTGGGAAAAGGACGTTGCAATAATTGGGTGCCAATAATTTTGAAGAAACATTTATTTCATAATGAGATTTTCCCCCTACGTACTTTAAATTGTTTTACTTCAATGAAAGGTTAGAATTTTGTGTTTATCATTGTTTATCAAAAGGATAAACAATGCAGATTTATTTTCACAGCCGTCTAAAAGGGATGTCCAGGTAAATGTTTTATAATTGTTTTTGCGATACTGCTATTGTCCTGCTAATATCTATCAATATTGGTGAGCGCAGATGAATGAAGCAACCTGTTTATGTATTACCTTATTAAAATATGCATCCTTTTATATTCAGAACTCTTCTATGGGGAACTGGGCACTATTAATTCTGTGAAAATTATCTGAAAGAGGAAATGCATGAGTCAGATGGGATGTTTAAAAAACCCTAAGCTATATTTCACATAACTGTTCATATTTACATCTCTATCTCTATGTGCACCCTTACGGAAAATAAAGAAGTTCATTTTATTAAGTACACATGTTCAAGTATATTTTTTTAATTTGTAGTAAGTATACTAATATATCAAAGTACTAGTAGTAAACTTGTAAGTTACTATTTCAGTACTGCTTGGGACTAAATTGGCCCACTTTTTAGTATATAGAGTATGCATTTAAGTATACTATAAGTGCAACAGTAGTAAACTTTACAACTAGATCAAAATCAAGCATTCAGCATTAGTTCAGGCAGGCCATGTAGTCAAGCTCTGCTATTACTGCCGATTACTATGCACTCAATTGGCAACTTTCAAACTTACTTAAGCGCAGCTTCAGTTCAGTCTGCCTGCTTGGCTGCTTCCACTGCATTGAGTACAAGTATATATAGGCTTCTTACACTTTTCTGTCATTACAAGTATTTGAGTGCAATTTTAATGTGCAACTTATTACATTGATCAACATGCTGATTCATATCATCATCTGAATCATATATTTATTGCAATCTGAAAAGCACTTTATATACTTTTCCCTGTAATTTTATTGTATTGCAATGATTTATTGTCTTGTTTTATTGCCATGTGTGATGTATTCAATTTGTTCAGACAGCATACGTAATATTATTCCATATATTTTAACCTCCAGCGGTGCATGGTTTCATGCATTATGTGCATATGATCTTCTACTTTAATGCATAGAAATCATTCACGTATAGAACTGAAAATATTCCTGTGTAATAAATAATATACAATATAATTTACAGTGTATAAATAAAATAAAAAATATCTTTAAATAAAGCAATGACAAAAAACTTCACCATTTCACAGATCACAGACAGTCACATTTGGAAACAGCATGTGTTTATTACAGGCCTCTTATTTACACTCTCACAATCACAATCATATCCATACTACCTTTAACAACATGCCTTGGGTTAAAAATTAATACAAAGAAATGATATCACACAGAAAACTTAGATATTATTAGACTACGGGTTAAGCCAGCGGTAGCATCTCTTAGAAATATCTTACTCATGTTTATCTATATTGAACACAGATCTGAGATCTTAAGTAGAAAGGTTATTGGATTTGTTCCATTGAATTACATCCACATGGAATGAGTGATGCTCAGAAGCTGCAACTAGTGACAGTTATTAGGATTTGAACAGGAAACTGTTATTCTCTACTGGTGGAGAAGATGGTCCTGTTGTGGACGTATAGCTTTACTCTGGAGAAAGAGAGAAAGATGGACATTAGTGCTGGTATTTTACATTACAAGTGATTAATTAATTGATTCATTTTGATGGACTATTAATTTCTAATTTATGTTTCACTGGTTGTTCACAGTATGTACATACGGTAAACTGTATGTGCGTTTAATTAAACTTTTTCATGACAAATTATATTAGCAGACAATGTTATATTCGGTAATTGAAATAAAGCTGAAATGAAATAAAATATAAATCTTAGATGAAAAACTTAAATTTAAAAAAACTTTAGGAATGTTACCTTGCAACTAACTGAAATAAAGCAAGCTGAATACAATTAAAATAAATAAAACAATAATAAATTAAAGCTAAATAGAAATATTTTTTAAAAATAATAAAAATGAAAATGTAAAAATGAGATTAATCGATTAATGGCATCCAAAATAAAAGTTTGTTTACATAATATATTTGTGTGTACTGTGTATAATTATTATGTATATATAAATACATACTCCATGTATATATTTAAGAAATATTTGCATGTATATACTGTATATATATATATATATTTATATAATTTATCTTATATATAAATATAAATATTTCATATATAAATATAACATATTTTTCTTAAAAATATACATGCATATGTGTGTGTATTTATATATAAATAATAATTATACACAGTACACACAAATATATTATTTAAACACAAACTTTTATTTTGGATGTGATTAATCGCGATGAATCGATTGCCCAGCACTAGTAAAAATAAAAGCTAATTCAAAAATATTAATAAATATCATAATAGTATACTAAAATAACACTGTTAGCAGCATAACAATGTCAGTGTGCAGATTTATTTTTCATTTTTATGATGAAATGAAAAATGTCATATTTTTATTCATTTTATTTCATTTTCATGACACAATAAAAATATTTTTTTAAATACCCGAGTGTTGTTATTGTTAACTAAAACTATTACAAATATTTTCTTTATTTGAAATAAAGCTGAAATAAATTAAAATATAAATATTAGCTGAAAAACAAAAAAACAGCCTTATCAACTAACTGAAATAATTAAGTTGAAGTATTAATATTACCAATAAAAAAAAAGCTAAATAGAAATATGCATAAAACACTAATAAAAATAATGACAAAAGCACATAACAAAATTAATTAAACTAAAATTGAAATATAAAAGAAAAGAAAAAAATATTATAATAGTATATTAATAGTTCTAAAATAAAAGCATAACATAGCAATTTGAGTGAGCGCAGATTTACGTCTTTTATAGGTATTCATTTCTCAAAGGATAACATTTTTAGTTGCGCACCTAAAGCACATTTATACCCCCTTCAGCAAACGCACCTGAGTCACACGTGGGTCGTCCGCGTATGCGTGTGCCCACGATCTCCTTGCCGTCTTTGTCCACACACCAGCAGTATCCGGTGCTGTGCCAGCACTGCATGGGCAGATAGTTGCCCTGCTCGTCACACTGAGGATAGAAGAATCCGGGTCTCACCAGCCGCTCAGACTGCAGCTTACACTTGCTCTCCACTTCAACAGCTGCACAGAGACACGCGTGTCAAATGGGGATCTGAACGGCTCACTGCCATCAGCTTGAGCGGTGTGTGGGTGTGTGTCTCACCTGATTCAGGCGAGCTCTTCACCTCCTCCTCTGCGTTCACCAGCAGAGGCAGACTCTTCATTGGCGGATGCATGCTCTTCGGCATCAGTCTAACACCTTGTGACAGAACATGAAGAATTAGTTCAACAATAATGGATAAGAGATTAAATGATACAATATATTGGGAATGTTGTCACAGGTGTTGTCAGGCAAGAAAATGAGCTTTTTTTTTAAAATTTATTAATTATTATTAATTTATTTTATTTTTTTACTAATATTTATATTTTATTTTATTTCAGCTTTATTTCAATTACCGAAAAATTGAAATATATATAGCATTTTTATTTATATTTTTAACGTATATATTTAATATATAAATAATGTAATATATTATATTACATTTATTTTTCATATTATTTATTTATTTATCTTTCTTGTGTTCTGTAGGTTGGTGATTTTCAAATATTATATATATTTTTAATATAAATAATTATAATACATATTTTTACTTTAAAATATTATTATTTCTATTTAGCTTAAAATCTATTTAATTTTTATTTGTAATTTTAATACATCAAATTAAACATTTTACTTGTAGGGTGATCATTTTTAAATATTATATGTTAGCTTTTATTTTCATATTTTCTTTTCATTTTAGTTTAAATTTTATTGATTTTGTTATGTGCTTTTTCAATTTTAAAATATTTTTAAAATATTAATATTTTTTATTTAGCTTTAATTCAATTTTATTTGTAATATTAGTACTTTAACATAAACCTATTTTATTTCCGTTAGTTGCAAAGGAAAAAGTTATTATTTATTAAGTTATTATACTAATAAAGTTATTATTATTATACTTATTATTATATTAAGTTTTTATTAAATATATATATATATATATATATATATATATATATATATATATATATATATATATATATCTAAAGATATCTAATATTGTTTTCTTTTATTCAATTACCAAAAATGCTGCTAATATATTACTTATTTATTTATTTCTCTCTCTCTCTCTCTATTTATTTATTTATTTATTTCTGACTGTACCATCCAGTTGTCCACTGCCCTCTCTCTGGTTTGTGAAAACTGGGCGCAGTTTCTACAGAAAAGAATAAGAAACAGATATTCAGAATTGAATGAACAAAAAAACATGCACCACTATTGACAATTATTATTATTTGCTGTTTCTCCTCACCACGAGGGGAGTGCTCTTTTTCTTGTCGGAGGTCTTGTCAGAGGTCTCGTCAGAGAAATCCTTCAGCAGTGCCATGCTGTTCATGGGGAGGTGCATCACCTTTTGAGGTCCAGCTGACAGACAGAAGATGATTAACGTTATGAACATGTCAAGTGAACATGAACAAGTCCCACACTTTTATTTGCCTTTTAAACAAATATTTTAGAAAGATTTGAGCCATTTATTTGATGAGAACTACGATTTATAGGCCCTGAATAATATGCATGAATAATTTGATGGTATGGCTACTTGTGTTTCTGCAAATGAATAGCATATAAAGCAATCCGTGTTTGATGTTCTCTGATGCATTGGTTGAATATCTGTCGTGCAGCCCTGCTCTGTGTCGCACCTGACATCTTTCGGGTCAGCTCAGTCTTCAGCTTCTCCTGGCTGCTTGTCAGAGCACTGATGTGCTCCTTCTGACCCCAGACGAAGTAAGCGGTCAGCGCCTGACCCGCCAGCAGAAGACAGGCCAGAACCGTCAGTCCAGCCACCTTCAACGCCTTTCCATTGGGGTTCCTGCAGATGGAGACACAGGACAACAAACACACCATTAGAGGTGGGTCTCGGTGCTTTCTGCTCTTCAGGGGAGTTTCCACACCGAAGGTCACTCGCTGCAGTGGGTGTTTATCTGTAATAACACCTCTGTCCAGCACAAAATGTGTATTCCCCTTCAGAATATTTCTATGATTCACTTCCCTATTTTGAACTGTTTGAGATCCTGGGAATTTTTTTGTGGGTAATTAACTATTAATTTGATTTAAAAAGAGAGAGAGAATCCCTATAGGGATTTTTCACAAAAACAAATCCTGCTTCTATTTTTGGATTATTTCATTTGAAAAATCGCTTTGGATAAAAGGGTCCGCTAAATGTATAAATGTAAATGTGATGGTTTAAATTCTTCACAGATTCAGGTTTTCAGGAAAACTGAGAATAAACAACTAATGAATGTCCAATGCAGGGATATTTTAGTTAGCCAGAACTAAAATTAAAACCATAAAAACAACTAATATTTTAGTTGCTTTAAATAAAATAGTGCTAACTAAAGTAAAATCAAATATAGAAAACATAAACTTTTTTATTTCACCTAGTTGCCAAGGCAACATTTCTAATTTTTATTGTTTAACTTGATGAAAATTAACTGAAACAAGTTCACAAAAACTATATAGACAGACACATAAAAAAAAAAAAAAAACTAATATACATATAAATAAATTAAAATATAGGTGTATATATAAAATGACAAAAACTAACTACTCCTAAAACTGCTCTTTAAAATTTAAATGAACATTTGATATGATATAATATTATTGTATTTATTATTGTATAATTATTACATTCAGTTTCATGGTGTCATGACTACATAGAATATTATGTGCAGTTTTTAAAAAAATTGTCACACCACAGGACTATTTAAAATGTGATTAAACAATAAAGCTCCTAAAATATAGTTAAACTTAAAAAAAAATGTGATTAAACAATAAAGCTCCTAAAATATAGTTAAACATAAAAAAATGTGATTAAACAATAAAGCTCCTAAAATATAGTTAAACATCACATTTTTTTATTAAACAATAAAATCTTGAAATGTCCATGTTAATTGTCAACAGCTCATCTCTATGATCGTTATGTATTAAATCTAAATCAAAAGGACAAAATGTATCACAAATAATTAAATCAACAAAATAAACAAAAAATGTAATTTGTTTAAAAAACTTGTCCAATATATAAACAACCAATCAATAACGGCAGCGCGTGTGACGTCACGGGTAGCGAGGTAGAGTTTGGTTTCCATCTTTCTGATTTCTCCTCTTTTGGGAATTTTACAGAAAATAACCCAAGTAAGATTTACGCAAATTAGTTCATTGTAATAACGATTCATTGGCATTAATAATTAATGTTTGTATTTGCATGCAAGAAAAAGTTCCACGAAGCATTTCATGCATTCTTGAACATTTACCCTCACAGATAATATATTATAATTATAATCACGCACTAATGCCATGTGATACCATATACTGAAATTAAAAAAATATTTTATTATGTTGCACAAATAAATAAATGCATAAATAAATAAATTTACCGTGTTGGTCCATGGCTCAGGATGGTCTCTGACGGCACGCGCTGAATTAGCGACTCGTTTTGTTGCTCCATCACTGTTGTTTCTTGTGTGTGAGAGTGTGTGTTTATTCCTCTAACTCCGAATGAAAGTCACTGTCACTTCTAGAAGGTTTTATGCACCACCAAAACCCGCTTTTCAGGATGTCCGTGGCGGAAAGCCCCTAATTGTACAGAACCTGATCCTGATTCGGTTCTCCACAACTGAAATGTCATTGGCTGATGAGAGGAGCGTCATTAGTTGATGGAGAGACTGAAACTTCAACTAATATGTGGCCCACGAGAAAATGCTTGACAACAGTGAACATATTCCTCTTTTTAATTTTTTGAGCAAAATGATCAATTATTTCAGAGAGGGATTTGACATCCAATGGGTGACACTTTCTGATAACTCTCATTAATAAGTCAGTTAAATCACTATAAAGGTGATGTTTAGATATATATATATATATATATATATATATATATATATGTGTGTGTAAAATAGCCTATATGCATCAAAGTGTGACATTTCTATTTCTATGTCTATCTTGTATATTATATACAAAACGTATATTTCCGTAGGCTTTTTAAATGCATACATAATGTATTTGTATGTAAAATGCATGACGAGTAAAGTTATATTAAGTTATTATAAAGTTTTACAACAGTCTTTGCAGTGCTGTAAGATGTTATAGGCAACATTATGGTGACATAAACACATAAACATGGTCAAATGTGAGTGAATTAGTGCAGGTTCTGCCGAGATACAATTGATTCATGCGTTCCGTGTTTCTGATTGGACACCGCAGAACAAAACATAACATACAACATTCCTTTTGCAGAAACATATTGGTTTTTCCTAAAACACAGAACTGAGAAATAAAGAAACAAGTCCTCAAAACTCCACCATCCTTTCCAAGAGTCAAATGCCAAACATGAAGTGAAATCAGACAGTACATGATCTTTAGATTTACTGCAAACTAAAACTCTTATTTATTTATCAGAAATGTTGTGTTGACGCCATGTGTTGTGTTGTGCCTTACAAAAAAACTGCATTCAATATAAGAACAGCTAACACTATTGCAAATGATTTTATGTTGCTGCTGGTAAAAATAATCACTGAAGGTGATTTTTGGCTAATCTGTATATTAATAAATGTTGAGATGTGTCCAAACAGTTCAGTCAAATCTCAGTTTGAGGGTCACTAAAAGCAGACCATATATATACATATCTAATAAAATCATCAATATGCACATAATCTTATACATAATGCACTATATTTTTGCATAATATAAAAAAACAAAACATTTTTTTTCAAAAAATGATCTGCTTGTTTTGTTTCAAGGAAGCAGAGGAAGACAATAATATCTGCATACAATACTTTAACTTTTTGATTAATTTGAATATAAGTAAAACTTCACAGTTATTGAGAACTATTTGAACTCTTAAATCACTTCTTTCACACTGAAAAAAAAGTATCATTCACTTTAGCAAGTTTTTGCATGCACATTTTTAAAGTAAATTTCACATATGGAATTAAGTAAAAACTACTTAACTATGTTAAGTAAAATCAAAAAAGAAAATAAGTAACTGTAAGTTTTAAGTTACTGTAAGTTAAGTAAGTTTATTGAGTATTTTTTTCTACTTGAAGTTGAAGTTTACTTTGTAATACTCACCGTTTCACTGGAAAAAGTGATCAGTTGACTTAACTTAAAAAAAGTGAGGAAACCTGCTGCCTTAAAATGATTAAGTAATAAACTTCATGCGTAATTGAAGAAATTAAGTTATGTGAACTTGACAATTGCATATCTTTTTTTTTTCTTTTTTCACATTTCAGTTACACATGAAGTTTATTTACTTAATAATCTTAAGGCAGCGGGTTTTCTCTCTTTTTTTAAGTTAAGTCAATATATATACACTCACCTAAAGGATTATTAGGAACACCTGTTCAATATTGAACAAATAATTGAACAATTGTAGCCTCTTTTTCCTATTTGTAGTGGAGATGAGTGGTACCCGGTGGGGTCTTCTGCTGTTGTAGCCCATCCGCCTCAAGGTTGTGCGTGTTGTGGCTTCACAAATGCTTTGCTGCATACCTCGGTTGTAACGAGTGGTTATTTCAGTCAAAGTTGCTCTTCTATCAGCTTGAATCAGTCGGCCCATTCTCCTCTGACCTCTAGCATCAACAAGGCATTTTTGCCCACAGGACTGCCGCATACTGGATGTTTTTCCCTTTTCACACCATTCTTTGTAAACTCTAGTAATGGTTGTGCGTGAAAATCCCAGTAACTGAGCAGATTGTGAAATACTCAGACCGGCCCGTCTGGCACCAACAACCATGCCACGCTTAAAATTGCTTAAATCACCTTTCTTTCCCATTCTGACATTCAGTTTGGAGTTCAGGAGATTGTCTTGACCAGGACCACACCCCTAAATGCATTGAAGCAACTGCCATGTGATTGGTTGATTAGATAATTGCATTAATGAGAAATTGAACAGGTGTTCCTAATAATCCTTTAGGTGAGTGTGTATATATATATATATATATATGATTATGATATATATGATTTAAGCAATTTTGAGCGTGGCATGGTTGTTGGTGCCAGACGGGCCGGTCTGAGTATTTCACAATCTGCTCAGTTACTGGGATTTTCACGCACAACCATTTCTAGAGTTTACAAAGAATGGTGTGAAAAGGGAAAAACATCCAGTATGCGGCAGTCCTGTGGGCGAAAATGCCTTGTTGATGCTAGAGGTCAGAGGAGAATGGGCCGACTGATTCAAGCTGATAGAAGAGCAACTTTGACTGAAATAACCACTCGTTACAACCGAGGTATGCAGCAAAGCATTTGTGAAGCCACAACACGCACAACCTTGAGGCGGATGGGCTACAACAGCAGAAGACCCCACCGGGTACCACTCATCTCCACTACAAATAGGAAAAAGAGGCTACAATTTGCACGAGCTCACCAAAATTGGACAGTTGAAGACTGGAAAAATGTTGCCTGGTCTGATGAGTCTCGATTTCTGTTGAGACATTCAGATGGTAGAGTCAGAATTTGGCGTAAACAGAATGAGAACATGGATCCATCATGCCTTGTTACCACTGTGCAGGCTGGTGGTGGTGGTGTAATGGTGTGGGGGATGTTTTCTTGGCACACTTTAGGCCCCTTAGTGCCAATTGGGCATCGTTTAAATGCCACGGCCTACCTGAGCATTTTTTCTGACCATGTCCATCCCTTTATGACCACCATGTACCCATCCTCTGATGGCTACTTCCAGCAGGATAATGCACCATGTCACAAAGCTCGAATCATTTCAAATTGGTTTCTTGAACATGACAATGAGTTCGCTGTACTAAAATGGCCCCCACAGTCACCAGATCTCAACCCAATAGAGCATCTTTGGGATGTGGTGGAACGGGAGCTTCATGCCCTGGATGGGCATCCCACAAATCTCCATCAACTGCAAGATGCTATCCTATCAATATGGGCCAACATTTCTAAAGAATGCTTTCAGCACCTTGTTGAATCCATGCCACATAGAATTAAGGCAGTTCTGAAGGCGAAAGGGGGTCAAACACAGTATTAGTATGGTGTTCCTAATAATCCTTTAGGTGAGTGTATATATATATATATATCCACTCGACACCATGATAACAGAAACTCTTCTAAACTAGCATAACAAAACATTAAACACTACTAAATCTCTCACTTAACATTAATCTTGCACAAAAAAAAACTTAATATAACACTTAATTTTGGCATTTACTGTCCCTTTTGAGTGAAATAGAAATCCCAGCCCAGTTTCAGTTAAATTTGTCTAAATTAAAAGAAACAAATTCATAAAACTCAAAACAATGAAACATTTCAGATTACTTAAAATTTGAGAGAAAAAAAAGTTATAATTACTCATAAAAGTTATTTTGATTGAACTAATTTGTTTAATTTGTTCTAATTTGGCTCTTCTCAAACCAATTCATTATTTTGAGTGTTAGGGTTTATAGTGAGTTGTTATTTACACTTTAATATCTACAAACTTAAATTGAGTACTAATAGAAAATAAACTTTTTTTTAATTATTGCCTGAACTAACTTATTCAGGTAGAATATTTGTTTTTTTCTGTAGTATTTACTTCACAACATTTTTCATTCACGTCAGTGAATTAACCAACTCATGTTATAATATTATTGAATACATTTATATTATACAAACAACTGATCATGTTCAATTCATCTTTATATCAAAGTATCTTAACATATTATAAAGAGAGGAACAAAACTGTGGTTGAATTCAGATTTGCTGATGTCACATGACAGTTAGAGGCTGACATTTCATCATATTAAAGACGATTGATAAGCACATAAACACAAAGTAATCAAAGTGTTTTACTGTAGACTGTTAAATTTTGAAACACATACACTCACAAACAAACACATTTATTCTCCCTCATAATAATATTTCTCTCTCTATCTCTCTGAGACACAGAAGTCATGCAACATCAGAAATATGTAAATATAAAACTGAAGTCATTGCAAGCATTTGAGGTTTTTGTAAGATTTTGATAGTAATTCCTTCTGAATGATTTGGTAACACTTGAGCATTACTTGTGGGTTACCATGATCTTCAATTTAGAATTAATTATACAGTGCATCCAGAAAGTATTCACAGCACTTCACTTTTTCCACATTTTGTTATGTTACAGCCTTATTCCAAAATTGATTAAATTCATTCCTTGAGATGTTTCTACAACTTGATTGGAGTCCACCTGTGGTAAATTCAGTTGATTGGACATGATTTGGAAAGGCATACACCTGTCTGTCCCACAGTTAACAATGCATGTCAGAGCACAAACCAAGCCATGAAGTCCAAGGAATTGTCTGTAGACCTCAGAGACAGGACTGTATCAAGGCACAGATCTGGGAAAGGGTACAGAAAACTTTCTGCTATTGAAGGTCCCAATGAGCACAGTGGCCGCCATCATTCATAAATGGAAGAAGTTTGGAACCACCAGGACTCTTCTGGCCGCCCGGCCAAACTGAGCGAATACCATCCCTACAGTGAAGCATGGTGGTGGCAGCATCATGCTGTGGGGATTTTTTTCAGCGACAGGAACTGGGAGACTAGTAAGGATCGAGGGAAAGTTGAATGCAGCAATATACAGAGACATCCTTGATGAAAACCTGCTCCAGAGCGCTCTAGACCTCAGACTGGGGCGAAGGTTCATCTTTCAACAGGACAACGACCCTAAGCACACAGCCAAGATAACAAAGGAGTGGCTACGGGACAACTCTGTGAATGTCCTTGAGTGGCCCAGCCAGAGCCTAGACTTGAACCCGATTGAACATCTCTGGAGAGATCTGAAAATGGCTGTACACCGACGCTCCCCATCCAATCTGATGGAGCTTGAGAGGTCCTGCAAAGAATGGGAGAAACTGCCCAAAAATAGGTGTGCCAAGCTTGTAGCATCATACTCAAAAAGACCTGAGGCTATAATTGGTGCCAAAGGTGCTTCAACAAAGTATTGAGCAAAGGCTGTAAATACTTGTGTACATTTTTGTTTTTTATTTTTAATACATTTGCAAAGATTTCTTCTTTCATGTTGTCATTATGGAGTATTGTTTGTAGAATTTTAACAAAATGAAGAAAAAGTGAAGCGCTGTGAATACTTTCCGGATGCACTGTATTATGTATTTTTCACATAATATATAGTATAGTCCTCTGGGAGGTATAAAAATAGTATTGATTAGCTAATAGTGAACTTCCACATTCAACAGAATGCTAATTTGTTAATCAGAATTTGTTGTTAGTTTTGTTAATATTGCATTACTCATTTGTTCCTGTTATTCATTAATGACGTTAGCAGCATCAACTGCTGTGCTCAAGACGCTAAACAGGGTCCTTCACTTTCCCTAGATCCTCATATATTCACCACAGACACGGGAATCACCGGCCTAAACTTTCCCTCGTCGTTTCCTATTCTGTTCTTCCTCATCAGCGTCAGTGTTCCAATAAACACTGACAAGCACATCTAAATAACTTTGACTAAATAGAAGCTTTTTAGGTTGCATGAAGAACAGGAGGGTGAATTTCAAAAATTTTAACTTTACAGGGGTATGAAGATATTTGCAATGTTGTCAAATCAAACTTGAGTGCATAAGCTACTTTAAAAAAAATAAACCTTCCCAAAGAGGTTTTACAGCTTGACTATTTAAAAAAGGAGAACCTTTTAAAGTTCTATAGTTCTTTAAAGTCACCATGAAATCAAAACTTACCATTATTATTTGTTTATGGAATATTGCGGTATTTATTATAAATGATTTATCTGAGCACATCATTATTATTATTTTTATTTAATTCATGTGCCTCGTAATCTTTAATCAAAAGAACTTCCCCTCCCTCTTGTAGCTCATCTCTTCTCTTTTCTTCTCTTCTCTTCTCTTCTCTTCTCTTCTCTTCTCTTCTCTTCTCTTCTCTTCTCTGATGATGTGTTTACTGGCGCGAGGGCAGGGCATCCTGTCACTCACATGAGATCAACCAATTAAAACCACAGCCACCCAAACAATTCTCCATGGACAGAATCAAGTCCCGTCCTACATTTATTTTTTTCTTAGTTGAGAAGCCATTTCACTCAGAATTAGTGTGTGACAACTTACCCCACTATTGTGACCATCTTGTGTTAAATGAACTTTATATTTTTTAATGGGCAGTAACAGTAAACAAGTTTAAGCTCCCAGGTCTTGTCTACATGTCAAATTAACCCTGATAAATATTAAAGGTGCAGTATGTAGGAATGACAGCTAGTGGTTAAAATGGGTACTGCAGTCCAAATTCAACATATTGTTTGGCCCTCCTCCTCAGACTCCACGCTCACGCAGGTTGCCAGTTTGAGGACATCCAACAGCACTAATTCTAAGTTGATTTATTGACTTATGATGAGTTGACATCACATTTTAATATGCTCCTGTTCATAGAGCTTTTTAGATGGATGTCGGGGCTTTTTAGGTCGGGTAGAGTCTGCGATCTCTGATCCAGTTTGTTTCCATGGCTGCAATACGCTGTGTTTTCCACCAACTGACAACTGTCAAAATACTATTGACTAAACTGGCAACGTGTGGTATCACACAGACCAAAATAAAAACAAACATTTTGACACGGAACGCATATTTTAAAGTAGAATAACGGGCTGTAACATTGTTTTTCAGAGAAACGAGTATGTGAATTTAGCATGTTTCCTAAATATCTGCAAACATATTATGGTATTTTTATGCTTTAGTACAGTCAAAAACGTACATACAGCACCTTTAACTGTAAAAAGTATAACAACTACTCCTTTAGAGCCCAATTAAGTATTATTAAATATATTATTATACATATATTAATGTAGGTACAGTCTGCCATATATTCAGTTAATCCACTGTCAATTACCTACATTTTATTTCATATTCAACTTTTTGTTATGGTCTGGGCATAACATAGTCTGCATTGGTAACATTAAGGCAAGACACTTGGTGAATAGGGTAAACATTTGAACTATTTGATATCACCATACCTTCCCCAGTTTATTAATCAGTTGTTTTGTATTACAAGTTTTCTGAAATTGTATGTTTAAATGTACAAATGTGGCATTATCTAATTCAATTTAAACTAATCTGCAAAAAGTCCAGAACAGAAATCTGAACATTGGATAAAGCGAGTTTCAAAATTCTTAAATACATATGAATGGTTTTTACAGATGATATTTTGGATTTCTCTTTTTATCACTCTATAAATCAGCCAGAAAAAAAGTTTTTTTTTTTAGAAAAAAAGAATGGTAGGCCTATATGAACAATATACAGTGAACAAACCCCTCTGTAAAACCCTTCAGAATACAGATAACTTGGAGATTTATGAATCAGTGCAGGAGGAACAACCCTCAGCCTGTATTGCAATTGAAATCTACAATATAAAGAGCAATAAAATAAACACTTTCCAATAGTCTGAAAGAAGACATGTTATGGAAACAAAATCTTAAAATTGACCAGTGCATGACCCCCCCCCCCCTTATATTAAGTGATGCATGTATAAATATCTATAGACCTATAACATGTCATTTTCAAAACTCTCAACTTTCCAAACTGTTTTATAGAGTTTTTGTATGTTAAATGTTTTTGGAAAAAGCTCATTAAATTAACGTGTCACTGTGGGGATAAATTCTAAATTAAGCTCCCATTAGAAAACAAGCGTATAAATCATACAGAATAAGTTTTTTTGAAAATGTTAAACTGCAGAAAGTTTTGTGTGATGGGTAGGTTTAGGGGTAGGGTTAGTGTAAGGGGAGAGAATATACAGTTTGTACAGTATAAAAATCATTACGTCTATGAAGAGAGACCAGTTGTGTGTGTGTGTGACTCTGTGTGTGTGTGTGTCGCCCTCTATCGCCGAATGCTTGTAAAGCGTCAGTTCAGCGCACATGTGTGTCTCTCAGCTGGCGTCTCACTGCGTGCTCACACACCGCGCGAGACGCACGCCGGAGGAGAACCGGACAGCCGAATTTACCGGAATACCGGCAGAACGGCATCACTGGATGAGCGTTTCTCCGGATGGACGGTGAAGAATGAGTGACGCAGGACACGCGCTCGCGTCCGGACGCGTTCAGCCCATGGTTCAGCCCCGGTTCAGCCCCGGTTCTGTTGTGAATCAGGTGAGTGAATATCTGCTGCATGTTCTGACACTAAACAACGGGCTTATGTAAAGACAGAGTTCATATCGTGTTCTGTGCATTTGACACTGACTGTACTGTACGTTCAGATGCCCAAAAGCCACCGCACCTGTTGTTAGTGCATGGAAGTGCAGTGTTCAGGATGTTTACAGACACATTCTGTAGTTAGGTGATTTTTAGAGGATGTATGAAGTCAGTTCCCCTCAGTTTTTTCTGTGGTAAATCATGGTGTATTTGATGCTTCACTGTATTGTACATCTTTTGCATTCACGTGGCTTCAAACAGTTCTGATTGAATAACTCAGCACATGATGGGTAAATAGTTTTATTGGGGTTAATTGAACTGTGTGAAATCTGATTTACATTAGATTCACTGCACAAGCCCAGTCACATGACAGTCGTGTATGATGTTGTTTTTTTCAAAGGAAAAAAAAGAAAATAATATCTTTGGGGAAAAAAATAAAACTGATTTCAATCAGGTAGCTTTGTTGTACGCCGGCTTATCAGAGTTATAAAGATAATGCATGTTTTTTTATTGAATCTTACAGTCTGTAAACACTCAAAAAGCAAACCCATGACACAGTTTCATGTCATATGCTTCTGGTAAAAAGAGTCTTTAAAAAAAGTATTAGTGAAACATGAGAAAATGAGTTGAGTTGTGAGGACGCTGGAAGAGCTCCTCACTGTTTTAAACACACTTGAATCAGCTAAATCATGTTCTGGTTTAAATCTACTCATATCAGCAGGTTTGTGTGAGGGTGCTTTGGCTTTAGCAAATACAATCTCTGTATGAAAACCATTGAGCCTGTGAGATGTTGTGTGTGTGTGTGTTTGCACATGACCCATGAACTCCATCCACTTCACAGCTGTCGTGTAGCGTAAAGTTTATTTTTAGCTGAACTGAGTCTGTTGTGTCTTTTCCTGCTTTTTTGGGGTCTTTAGAGCTCATGTAAGGGGCTTATTGGTTGATTTATCTCTTTAGCGTAAGAAAGTCCTGATTGATTAGTTGATTGATTCTGTTTCCAGTAGCATCAGTCAGAAACATTCAGTCTAAATCAGATCAGATATTTCCTGTAGGGCTGCATGATTAATTGAAATAAAACATTTTGAAATGCAGTTAAGGCTGTAATTTTACAGTTGTAATGTAAAATAAAATTACTATTTATTTTGCACTGAAATAAAAAAATGTATAACACACACACACACACACACACACACACACACACATATATATATATAATGCATATACACTACAGCTCTGGAAAAAAATGAGACCACTTAACATTGATTTCTCAATGTTAAGTGGTCTCTTAATTTTTTCCAGAGCTGTATATTAAATTATTCAAAACACACAGTCTGTTTCCTTTTATTTATTATTTGTGTATTACATTATTAGAGCCATATTGATTAAAAAATCACAGCAAACCTGGAATTTATTTTAAACCCCATTTTAAATCACATTGCAATTCGATTTTTCCCTAATTTGTGCCGCCCTATTAAAATGCACAAAAACCCATTTAAACTAACTGCAGTGTGAAAATTAGGCATCATTTTAATTGAACACAATTTTGGGGGGTTGGTAATTTAATGAATGACTTTGTACATTTAAATCAGTGTTGTTTTGTCTCCTCTTTACAATAAAGTGGTTTATAAAACAACCGTGTATGCATATTTGTTTCTGAAACTCATTTCTGTCACCGATTTCATGTCTTTGAGATGAGATTCAGTGAATCAGGTTTTATGATCGTCCTGCAGATCGTGAGCTTCTTTAACCCTTTGAATCACTGCAGTGCATAATGAGTTACCATCTGTGTAGA
Organism: Rhinogobio ventralis; assembly: GCA_039654625.1. NCBI lineage: Eukaryota > Metazoa > Chordata > Actinopteri > Cypriniformes > Gobionidae > Rhinogobio > Rhinogobio ventralis. The sequence continues at coordinate 32,452,106 of CM077198.1, forward strand.
AATACAAACACTGGCATTTGTCTGGACACAACAAACCGTTTATTTATTTTGTCCTGAGGAGAGGCAGGTTGGCAGCTGTTGTTTGGCAGAGAGTGATGGATTGTGGGTAATTTGACTCTGAAATCTTCATCTGTTCAGTGGGGTCTCATTTTGGATGATGTCATCGCTCAAACTGTTTGCCCTTAAGGTGAGCAGAAGGAACCCCCCCATACCCCCCACACACATTTAATGATTTAATGCAGTTTTTTGTTGATGCAAATTGTATTATCAGCAAAACAATCTGAGTGAAAGCTTAGCATTGAGCATTTTGAGCTTCAATGGAAGAACATCTGACCGTCTGTACAAAGAGTCACACGATCAGTGCGGCACACATTTAACTACATTTGATTAGTCATATACTAATATTGTACTGAAATTATTCAAATTCCTAAAACGTAGATTTTTTTTTTTGTATAAATCAGGAAATAATATCATTCAATATATATTTACATTTTTTTCAGTTTACTTATGGCGGTTTGACCATGTATTTGCATATTTTTGGCAGTGAAGTAAACACTATGTAGTGTGCACTATGTATGCAGTGTGTCATTCTTAACGTGTCATTTTGCTCTGCATAAAATGATGTTCTTCCTCAGTATTTTTGTCTTGTTTTCCAGTCAAATATCTAAACATACTTTAATCAAGACACACTTACTTAAGAAGCAAAATGACTTCAGATATGAAGTCTTGTTTTCTGAAAAATGCATCAAAATGATGCGAATGGGGTCAGAAAAATAACCTTTTTTTCTAAAACAAGATTTTTTGCTGACCCCATTCATTGACAGATATTTGTTCTAGTTTTAAGCATAAACTCATTTAATTTTTATCAATTTTTCAAGACAAAAGTACTGAGGTCAGGTCCGTGTAATATGTCTTTGTGTTGGAGCGGCACTGAACAGAACAGACATTAATCAATCTGTCGGGCAGGTGGAGAGAGAGGAAGTGAAGGAGAGAGAATCATGGGAGATGTGTGTTGGAGGACAGCAGCTTCTGCAGAGCTCATTTATCATGCAGTGCCTTGTGGGATATGTGAGGTTACTGTGTGTTGTACGTCTCACATCAGAGAGCAGGATGTTACACGCTCGCTTACACACGGACGGCTGATATCTCTCTTTCTCACTCTTTCTGTCTGACTGACACATTTCCCTCTGATATATTCCTGTCCGCTGTCACTGTTAGTCTGTTTCTGTTTCTTGAATAGCTTTGTTAAAGGCCTTTAAGTGCAGCACAAAATGGCTTGAAAAACCCAGTTCTCCTACCTGTGTTGACATATTTCCTCTTCAGACAGGAAGTTGGGATGGGATATTTCAGAGTCTTCCTTAATTTTTAAATGGACTATTGATTTTAGTTTGTCACAGCCTATATGGACTACAAATGTAGTGCTTCCTGAATACTGAGCAGCATGTACTGTTCACTGCCTAATATTTTTAGAGCTAAAAAAATGCAATTACTATTTAATGTGATTTTAAAAAAAATAATAAAAAAAATAAAAAAGCTCAGGTTTGCTGTGCGTGTTTGTAGGGCTGCACAATTTGACCAAAGATTGAGACCAAAGATATATATAATAATATATATAAATAATAATATATGATATATATAAACAATAATCACAGTAATAATAATAGTAATGATATCTAAATATAAATTGTAATAAATATAATGTGTGTGTGTGTGTGTGTGTGTGTGTGTGTGTGTGTGTGTATGTGTATATACACCGATCAGGCATAACATTATGACCACTGACAGGTGAAGTGAATAACACTGATTATCTCTTCATCACAGCACCTGTTAGTGGGTGGGATATATTAGGCAGCAAGTGAACATTTTGTCCTCAAAGTTGATGTGTTAGAAGCAGGAGAAATAAGCAAGTGTAAGGATTTTAGCGAGTTTGACAAGGGCCAAGTTGTAATGGCTAGACGACTGGGTCAAAGCATCTCCAAAACTGCAGCTCTTGTGGGGTGTTCTATCAAAAGTGGTCCAAGGAAGGAACAGTGGTGAAAGTGCCAGCAGTGGGCACGTGAGCAATGGAAGAAGGTGGCCTGGTCTGATGAATCGTTTTCTTTTACATCACGTGGATGGCCGGGTGCGTGTGCGTCTCTTACCTGGGGAACACATGACACCAGGATGCACTATGGGAAGAAGGCAAGCCGGCAGAGGCAGTGTGATGCTTTGGGCAATGTTTTGCTGGGAAACCTTGGGTCCTGCCATCCATGTGAATGTTACTTTCACACGTACCTAAGCATTGTTGCAGACCATGTACACCCTTTCATGGAAACGGTATTCCCTGGTGGCTGTGGCCTCTTTCAGCAGGATAATGCACCCTGCCACAAAACCAAAATTGTTCAGGAATGGATTGAGCAGCACAACAACGAGTTTGAGGTGTTGACTTAGCCTCCAAATTCCCCAGATCTCAAGCCAATCGAGCATCTGTGGGATGTGCTGAACAAACAAGTCCGATCCATGGAGGCCCCACCTCGCAACTTACAGGACTTAAAGGATCTGCCGCTAACATCTTGGTGCCATATACCACAGCACACCTTCAGGGGTCTAGTGGAGTCCATGCCTCGACGGGTCAGGGCTGTTTTGACAGCAAAAGGGGGGGCCTTTATGCCTGATCTCTTTCTCTTTCTCTTTCTCTTTCTCTTTCTCTTTCTCTTTCTCTTTCTCTTTCTCTTTCTCTTTCTCTTTCTCTTTCTCTATCTAATCTGTGTGTGTATGTATTAATATAATATGTAATAATATCAAATATGTATAAAATATTATGAAATGGAACTGTTGTAATTTTACTGTAAAAGAAAAATAAGTAAAATTACAATATTAATATTGTTCATTTTCAAATGTTAAACCATCAAGCTTTAATTAAAAGGTTAAGCACTTCTCATTACAAGTTTAGGAAGTTACTTAGATGGAAGAAACTTAGATGATTTCATATGCGGCAGCATATACTGTGATTCGATTAATCGTGCAGCTCTATCATTATTTTTGATCCATTTTTCTGGAAGATAAAGACTGTAAAGTAGTTTTTTTGCATTGATGTGATTTTAGAAATGCATTTGTATCTCTGTCTTGAAAACAAACAGCCAACTTAAGAGAGCCATTATTGACAATTTGTTGATAACCGAGGATTTCTTAGGTTTGCTGCAACGGAACCCAAGCCCCGCCCCTTATGAATATTCACATCATTACCATCACTTACTGTAACGGTACATCACTGATGTTGTGTTTAGTCAGCGACACTACAGTCTGGAATATGCAAAGTAATTTCA